>WTXK01000849.1:0-17185 GCA_025769895.1 Lactarius psammicola
AGCACAACAATACACTAAAACGGTCACGATACCACCCCAGTACAAGCGATTCGCAAAAGTATTTAGCGAAGAAGAAGAATCGCACCGGTTTCCACCCAAACGGGTGTGGGACCATGCCATCGAACTCAAACCGAATGCCCCGGCAAGCATTGGATTGCAAAATATACCCACTCACCCAAGTGGAAGACGAAGCCCTCCAGAAGTTCTTGAGCGACGAATTAGGCAAGGGCTACATTCGACCCTCCAAATCCCCCTACACGTCACCCTTCTTCTTTGTCAAGAAAAAGGATGGTAACTCGGCCCAGTACAGGACTATCGAAAACTTAATGATGTCACCGTGCGTAACCAATATCCCCTTCCGCTCATCTTGGACCTCATTACGGACTTGAGCAACGCTGACATATATACCAAACTGGACGTCCGCTGGGGGTATAACAATGTGCGCATCAAAGAAGGAGATGAAGAGAAGGCTGCGTTCAAGACACGCTATGGCCTCTTTGAGCCCACCGTCATGTACTTTGGGCTCACAAACTCACTGGCAACGTTCCAAACAATGATGAACTTCATCTTTCGGGATGTTATACTCAAACATGAACCTCTCGGCACCACCATTCGTGTCTATATGGACGACATCGGCATCGCTTCACGTACTGGACTTGAGGGTCACGTTGCCGCAGTCAGTGATGTTCTTCAGGTTGCCCTTGATCATGACCTGTATTTCAAACCGGAGAAATGCGTATTCCATGCGCCCTCCATGGATTACCTGGGGGTAATCCTTGAAAAGGGGGTGACTCGCATGGACCCAGCAAAAATCGCAGGTATTCGCGACTGGCCGAACCCCAAGACTGTTAAGGATGTCCATTCTTTTCTTGGCTTTTGCAATTTTTATCACGCTTTCATTAAAGGTTTCGCCCACCATGCGCAACCTCTGAACATGCTCACAAGGAAGAACGAAGAATGGACATGGGGATCAGCCCAGCAAAACGCATTCGACACTCTCAAAGCACGGGTAACACAAGAACCAATACTGGCGCATCCAGTACTGGCGGACCAATTCGAACTCGAAGTTGACGCATCAGGCTATGCAATAGGAGGAGTCCTCCTGCAGAAGAAAGAAGACGGGAAGAAGCACCCGATTGGATACTTCTCGAAAACACTAGATCCCGCCCAACGAAACTACCACGTGTATGACCTTGAACTACTGGCAATAGTAGAAGCACTCAAACACTGGAAACCACTATTGGCGGGATCTCCGCACGACATCATCGTTCACTCCGACCACGCAAACTTGCTATATTGGCGAAGCCCTCAGAACATTAATAGGCGAATAGCAAGGGAAGTGGTCGAATTATCTGAGTATCCAATCAAAATAAAGCACGTTGCAGGACGGGCCAATGGACGTGCCAACGCCCTTTCGCGAAGAAGCGACTATGACACAGGAGACAACGACAACCAGAACGTGGTGGTTCTCCTGGACCACATGTTCATACGAACGACAGACGCAACCACAGTAGGATCAACAGATGAGGAGTACCCGCAAGATGAAGCACAAATACAGCACTGGATTAATGCTCATCGACTCATGAAGACGGGAGGAGTGTGGTACAAGGAAGGCCGACGCGTTATCACCGGGGGAGTACTTGAGAAGCATGCAATCATTGATGCTCACCATTCTCCTCCAGTATACGGACACCCAGGCATGACTAAGACAGGCATGCTTGTAGCCCAGCGTTACTTCTGGCCAGGAATGACCAAGGACGTTGTGGAATACATTAAGGGGTGTGCAGCATGCCAACAAAACAAGGTCAATACGCGACCGACACGTGCTCCCCTCCAACCAATATTCCCTAAACCGGAGGCCAAACCATTCGAAGTAATAGCAATGGATTTCATCATAAAACTACCGTCGTCTGGAGGGTACAATTCCATTCTGACAGTCACAGACCACGACTGCACGAAGGCGGCCGTATTCATACCCTGTTGCGAAGACATCTCAGCAGAGGAGACCGCTCAGCTATACGCTAAGCACGTCTTTGCTCGCTACGGGCTTCCTGCTAAAATTATATCGGACAGAGATCCCCGGTTTGCGTCCCGATTTGCAAGGGAACTATGTCGGCAGTTGGGGATCAAACAAAATATCTCGTCAGCTTATCATCCAAGGACGGACGGCCAGTCGGAACGAACCAATCAGTGGCTCGAGCAATATCTGCACTTCCAGGTCGACTACCATCAGAAGGACTGGCTCCACTATCTGCCATTGGCAGAATTTGCGCATAACTCGTGGCCCCACGAGATAACAAGGAAGTCCCCTTTCGAACTTCTCATGGGATACCATCCTCGCGCTGATTGGATGGATAAGCCATCACCTATACCTCAGATAACAACACGCATGGAGTGTAACGCCACCACAGGGGCGTTAAGTACGACGTGTACTTCTAAGTCAACTGTCAAGGGTTCTGGTAGAGCGAGTCGGTTAGGACTCAGTTCGGTGATGAATAAGAGTTGAACTAGCTGCTAGAGCTTATCAACCTTAGTCCAGGAAGACGATACTCAGGCACGAAGGCGAGTAAGAGACTTAAGCGCAAAGGCAAGTCGAAGACGGGTTTGCGAGTACTGATTGTGGTATTACACAAGAAGTCAGAACTGCTGTACAAGCCAGTCCGACTACGACCTATATACTAGTACAAGCCCCAAAGAGACAACAACAGGGCCACATAGTAGGTAAACAGATGGCGCTATGAGGAACACATGAGCGCGACAGGTATCGTATGGCGTCAGAGATAAGACAAGGGTCTGAGTCAACTATCAGTGACACGCGGTGGTCAGAGGACCAAGTGGCAGCCAATGCATGGCGTATAGTATTCAGTCATGGGTCATCGCAGAACGTATCATAGGAAGCAGCAATCAATGTATAGTAAAGGCGCAATGCCTATCAGTCAAGAAGGGAGTCACAAGGGACGTCAGGTGTGAAAGGAAGTCAGAGATAAAGAAGCAAAGCTGTCCATGAAGGCAGACATGTGAGGGGTCTGTGTGTAGGGTGACGTCGAGGGGAATAATGACAAAGAAAACAAAGATAAAGCTGTCCATGACGTACGTGGCGTGCGGGAATCGAGACAGATCACATGACACAGGGAAAGAGTCGCAAACATGAGAATCCATGGATAGAGGGACGCGTGGCGTCAACTTCAGGGAAAATGGTAAGAAGTCCCCTTAGCAGTGCGTCGCAAGGCAAGAAATCGTAACATGGAGCAACTAAAAGAAGCGCGACAGGAAGCGCAGTCACTGATAACAAAGGCCCAGACCTTATGGGTCAAGCATAAAGACACGCCCAAATTCAAGGTTGGCGACCAAGTATGGCTAGATGGGTGCAACCTTAAGACCAGCCAGCCAAGCGCAAAGCTGGTGGCAAAAAGGCACGGACCCTTTACGGTAGACCAGGTGGTGTTGCCATACTCTTATCGCTTGAAATTGCCGGCTCAATGGAAGATCCACCTGGTGTTTCATATCGATCTTCTCACACCTTATTGTGAGACTACCCTTCACGGACCCAATTTCACACGTCCGCCACCGGATCTTGTGGAGGGAGAAGAAGAATACAAAGTCGAGAAGATTCTAGACACTCAGCTATTCGGCAGAAGACGAACACGGCAATATTTGGTCAAGTGGCTCGGATACCCGGACTCAGAGAACCAGTGGGTCAATAAGGCCGATATCTTTGCTGAAGACAAGATAAGGGAGTTTGAAAAGTGAATCTCCGACACCGGAACATATTTAAGGAGTGCCCAAATTGCTGAGTTGCTCCATTCCCCTTCACTCCACACTTCCCTTCCCTCTGACACCACTTCCATGGACTTTGCCTACTATGCCACTAAAACTGCTGAAGAAGTCTTTTTGGCGGAGTTATTGGAGGGACTCATCACACTCCCAGAAGCCCGACGAAGACTTCAGCGTGTCCATGAAACCAGCAACACCGCCACCCTCGGATGGGAGACCATCAACGACGACGACAGCAACGACGACGGACCCAGCGCAGGAGAAGGAGCCGCTGTGGTCCATGCAGCTACAGAAGACGAGGGTACGGTGGTTGCCCCAATTACCTGAGACGAACTCGCCGCTGTGGAGCATGCCTTCCCCGGCCCTGCGCAGGCAACACTGTCTGAAAGTGCACTACAGCCCCGGCTGCTTACAGTGCAGAACATTCCTGATGAAGAGGAGCATTGCAGTGGAACTTACGAGAACCCTCTCGTTGTGGGAGAAGATACGAGCGACTCCGAGCCCTTACCAATACGCTACCGCTTTCAAGCCGACCGTGAAGAGGCCAGCGGAGCTGTGGTGGCACACGGCACAAGCGTGGACGAACGAGCAGCTCGATGCCGCAAGCACCACAAGGCGCGAGAAGCTGCTGAAGAGGCGCGCCAAGATAAAGCGGCTATGTGAATTGCGGCTCAGGAATTCGGAAGCGTGGACTGAGAGACCGAGTTGTACCCAGCTGAGCACCCCCACATTACATACGGACGATATGAACACTTACCCGACAACACGCCATTCGCTGCCACCACCGACGGGGAACCTATTATGCGCCACAAATGGCGAGACCCCCTAGAAGACCCCCTCAGACAGTCGTTTGAGGCGAAAACCCCCGTGGGGTGGACACGCAACGCTGGAAGTGACTACATCCCAGCCCCCCTTACCATCCAGGGAGTCACACGACCGGCACTCTGGTACCAAGTCATCGAGAGCGATGACCCTATCATCCTAATGGGGACCGACCGCACCGACTGGGTGTACGTATCCCCGTTCTACGCAAGTCCGCAAGCGGTCCTCCCCAGGCCACCCAAGTATACGGAAGAAGAATTGAAGACGCTGGAGTGGGGTTACCGGAGGCAGCCGGTGATTGATCAATGCCTTCAGGGCATACGAGATAAGTCTATCCAAGCCGAAGTCCGCCGATACCGAGCGCTGACGCAAGACCAGCAGCGACTCGAACAACGCATCAAGGAGCTGGAAAAGGGGATCGCAGTCCTTTACGGGCGACGATCGCTTTGTGCAGCGCGCCTCCACCGGGCCGACGCTCTCGCACGGCTTGAACGGGAGCGGTGACAGCTTGGGGACCCGGAAATCCTCTGGGAACGCTCCGACCATACCGAGTACCAACGCGAACGAGGCTACTAGGATGTGGGCATCCTCCCTGAAAAGGGGGTGATGTTACGATGCGGGATTCCGGGTAGCTTGTATCCCCAGACTGCAGGCATGTGATAGTGGTACGTGACTCACAGATAACGGTTCTGATAACGACCAGTACTGTACGATAAGTAACAAGGATGTGATTGGCTTGTACTATATGACTCGAACGGACTCATACGATAACCATACTATACGTGATTGGTTACTTACCATTCAAGAGGCGCTTTAAAGCCCTCGCATATATGTATATAAGGTTAGCCAAGCTGCGCCGTAGTCCGCAGCTTGGTCTTCTTGAATCTACTCTGCATTCACTCGTCCTCTCTTCCCTGTTAGGGATTGGTCTTGCGCTCCTCTTAGTAGGAGTCTGCTTCATAGTTCTTGTCCTTGAGTCAGCATTGTCCCATGACTAGGGCTTGCTGTTATACTCCCATGATCACGTGCCACAAGGGCTGTTATATCGCTAAGTCGTCTTTGGTAGTGTCGCCTATCTCCCCACTCAAGTCGAGCTACGTGCCAGTAGACACGTAACACCAAGCGCAATTATGACATTCATGACAGGGAGTTCCTGGCCATTGTCAGGGGCTTAGAAAACTGGTGCCATCTCCTAGCTGGCTCCCCACACCCAGTCACCGTGCTCACAGATCACAAGAACCTCCAGTACTACCGCAATCCCCAGCACATCAACAGGCGTATAATCCACCTTGTCTCCAAACTTGCAGACTACAACTTCGTTCTCCAGCACCAACCCAGCAACACAAACAAAGCCGACGCCTTCTCCAGACGCCCAGACCACCATGACGGCTCAGATGACAATGATGCCGTCACAGTCCTGCCACCCCAGTATTTCATTAACGCCGCCACCCTCTCCTCAATCGATGACCACACCCGTGCCCACCAGCTGAAGCACCCTGAACTCTTAAGCAAGTGGGCACTCACTCATAATCTCACAAAGAAAGACCACCTGTATTGGCGTGGGGACCAACTTGTCGTTGTGGAAAATGACAATCTAAGGAGGGGGGTAATTTCCCTTTATCACGACTCAGTCACAGCCAGCCACCCCAGAATTTCAAAGACCCTCCACGCAATTTCACAAGACTATTGGTGGCCAGGCATGAAAGACACCATTACCAACTACATCAAAGGATGCGCCACCTGTCAATCACGTAAAAACAATCCCATGAATCCTAAGCCACCCCTTTCCCCCATTTCCACTGACCCACATGCGAACCCCTTTGAAACCATTGCCCTTGACTTCATTATGAAACTCCCCAAATCCCAAGACTACGATACCATACTTACAATTACAGACCATGATTGCTCCAAAGCTTCCATTTTTATCCCCTGCAAAGAGACCCTTGATGCTGAAGGGACCGCATTACTATACGCCACTTACGTACTCCCCCACTATGGACTCCCCAAATGAATCATCTCCGACCGCGATCCCCGCTTCACCACTGCATTCACCAAAGAACTCTGCAGACTCTTGAACATCGAACAGAACATCAGTACCGCCTACCACCCCCAGACGGATGGCCAGTCAGAAAGGACAAACCAGAGACTGGAACAATACCTACGCATTTACACCAACTATAAGCAAACCGACTGGGCAGCATGGCTCCCCCTCACACAATACACTCTCAACTCATGGCCCAATGCCACAACAAAGAAAACCCCATTCGAACTCATCATGGGACACGTCCCACGCGTCCATCAAATCACCCATGTATCCAAGGCCCCATCAGTCAATGAGCGGCTCCAACAGATCAAAGAAGCAAGGCAACAGGCACAGGAGGCGATAAAGCGCTCCCAGGAACTCATGACCAAGAAACCCACATGATTCGTCCCCTATTGTGTTGGGGACAAAGTATGGTTAGACACCAGGAACCTCCACATGACACACCCCACTGCCAAGCTAGCCCCAAAGCGCTATGGGCCATTCCTAGTTACTGCCGCCATTTCACACACCTCCTATCGCCTCAAACTCCCTCCCCAATGGAAGATCCACAATGTCTTCCATGCGTCGCTCCTTACCCCATACAGAGAAACCCCAGAACATGGTCCCAACTTCACGGAACCTTCCCCAGAGCTGGTTGATGGAGAACCAGAGTGGGAAGTGGAACAGATCATGAATTCTAGACGCCGACACGGACACATGGAGTACCTGATCAGATGGCAGGGCTTCTCCGAAGCACATGACAGTTGGGAACCGGCTAGCCACATACATGCCGACCAACTCATTATCAATTTCCATCGGCAAAACCCTAGCGCCGTCAGAATCCTGGAGGATATAAACCTCACCACTCTGTCCACTCCCCTCATCATTCGCACTCTCACTTCTACTCCAACCACCATCATCTGCCCTACCATTCCTGTCCCAACCACCAGTACCCAAAGCACCATGTCTTTGCCCACTCAGACCCCTTCCCAGACCTCCTCTGCTCTCCCCCTTATTAAGCGCATCTCGTCACCCCTCACTCCCGTCACCAGCACTGAGGAAGCTCCCTCCTCACCGTCACCTGCTCCCATGTCCCTCTTCCTTGAGTCCCCCGTCATCTCGTCCACTGTCCCCTTGAGCCAGCGGCTCTCAGAACCCCAGGGCTACAGCCTGGACAGTCGTCCAGCCACCCCTGAGGTTTCTAAGACTGTTGCCTTGACCTCTGCTCCATGCATCTTGACCCCAGACCCCAACCTGTCCAACCCTGCATTCAATGCCCCATCCCCAGTCTTAGAGCCTATCAACTTCGACATCTCTCCTGATGCCATAGCCCCTGCAGGTTATGAATGCTACGACCCCAACAATGCCATACACGCTAAGTATGGCTTCACTATCAACCTAGATGGGGAAGAGAAAAAACCCCATTTCATCGAATTCGACATCAACCACCACACTCACTGACATGTGGTGCGTGAACACAGGCAGGAAGAAGCCCAACCCTATGGGCAGGACTTGGTGGCAGCACCCTTCTGGGACCCCCTTCTCAGTATCACCGACGACTCAGACCTCACCCCATTCACACCCACCAATTCTGACCATTGTGCCATTGACATTGCAGTGGCAGGACTAGCCGACCCAGGAGTAGAGGCTGACATCAACAGGTTCAGGGCCCTTTGCCTTGAAGAGCAGTCGCTGCAGAGGCAGCAGCAAGAGCTTCGCCAGGCCTTGGCCAACTGGCGCAGCAGTCACTCAGAGGTCAGGAGGCGTCTGTATGCAGCTAAGGCAAGGTCCCACCTTCACCCCTACCTTCAAGGACAAGTACACATTGACCACCCCCGCAACAACGTAGAGGTCACCATTTCAACTGGCACCCCCATTTCCGACGTCATCCATGGTAGGGTTGACAATGTGCTGTACAGGCTGGAGATGCCATGGCTGCATGGCAAAGAGAAACTGGGAGTAAGCCGGTGGATTCAGTCAGAGGGACAGGAGTCCCACGTATCGCAAAAGCCCACGGTCAAGAAGCCATTCTGCCCTATCAAGAAGCCAGCACCTCTCAAGTGCCTCACATGCAAGCTCCCCAACGTCAACCATACCACCGCCAACTGTCCCATGCTGAAAACTTGCAAGTACTGTAAGCAAGATGGTCACTATTCGTCAGACTGTGCGTACCCGCACTCCCAGTGCTACACTCATGTCCACTGTGTGGTTCCATACCACCACCCCAACTACAACAACACCGCAGGCTGCACCTGGCACTACCTGGCCTCTGGCAGTAACCTCAAGTACATCAACAAACCCATCGTATGGGACGAAGGGGAGACTGCAGCACAGTGGGATTGAGGAAGAATTGCAAGGATGCAATTGCCAAAGGGGGGTCATGTCATGATCCCATGTACATTTTTCTTTTTCTTTTTACTATTATTACACAGACTTGGTACTTGACCACTGACACAACTCTACTTACATGTGATTGCCTACTTACATGTGATTGTTCACTTTACATGTGATTACTTAGGACTTTGTAGTGGGTTAGACCCTAGGACTTACTTGTGGGTCAGGTTTTAGGAGTTAGCTGTGGGTCACCCTCATCTATATAAACCCTCCATAGACACAGTAGTTCCTTAGTTCTGTCTTTGTCTTTTCATCAGCAATACCATTGTCTTCACTGTCTCATCCTGTGTGCCCCTCTCTTCTTCTCATCACCATACTAGGGAAACTCCTTTTATTAGGGTCCCACCACCGAAGTCTTAACTTTTGAACTATATCAATTGTCACACACAGAACCCTTGTACCTCTGTTCTTATTTGTGCAAGTCGCACCCAAGGTCCCTGCTGAGACCTTGACATTTCCCCTCGACATCACCCTGCATCCAGACTGTCAAGGTCTCAGCAGGGACCTTGGTGCGACCTGCACTATGCTGGGGATACTAAGTCTGTGTGTGGCAATTGTTATAGCACAAAGGCCAAGGCTCCGATGTAGTGACCTCAATTAAGAGACACTGAGTATGGGGATGAGAAGTAGAGAGGGGCACACAGAGTTTGGATGGATAAGACAGTGATATTGCTGAAGTATAGATGAAGACAGAACTGGAGAAACTACTGCATCTACACAGGGTTTATATAGTTAGGGGTTGAACCCTTACTAAGGCGATTCTACCATGCTGAGTAATCGAAATAGGGGATGAGTAATTGTGATCTCAGAGGATGAGTAATCAATCTAAGAAGATAAGTAATCAAGTCCTGAAGATGAATCAGCGTAGTATCAAAGCTGAGTAATCGTACAATTCAGATGAGTCATATCAAGGGTCAAATGATCGAAGTCACAGATAGGGGAAAAGAAAAGAAAAATGATTTGTACAGGTGGATCATGACACAGACCCCTCACATGTCTGCCTTCATGGACAGCTTCGCTTCTTTATCTCTGACTTCCTTTCACACCTAACGTCCCTTGTGACTTGCCCTCTGACTGATGAGGCCTTACGCCTCTACGATACGATGACCACTGACTCCTACTATACGTCATACTATGACTGATGCCTGGTCCTTTGACCACCACGTCCACAGACACGTCACTGATAGTCAACCTAGGCCTGCGTCCTATCTCTGATATCATACGATACCCTTCGCACCTATATGTTCCTTATGGCGCCATCTGTTTACCTACTATGTTGCCCTGTTGTTGTCTCTTTGGGGCTTGTACTAGTATATAGGTCGTAGTCAGTCTGGCTTGTACTGCAGACTTGACTTCTTGTGTAATACTACACTCTTGTCTTGCGAACCCAAGAACCCTCTGTTTCGACTCGCCCTTGTCGTGCTTAAGTCAACCGAACTTCACTTGCCCTTGTTGCGCTTGAGCTTCCTTTCCTCTATAACTACTAGACACTGGGAGTCTACTAGTTCTTGTGCATCCCCTTTCAAGTCGCCAATTGCGACTTCCCTCAGATCGTTACCCGACGGACCCCAAAGTACAAGTCATACTTAACGCTCCTGTAGTAGCGTTACAGAAATGGTCCATATCCGTGGATGCAAGACGGCAGTCCAGATGTGGCAAAACCTCGAAGGCGTGTACAAGACCAAAGGTCATCACACCGCTTTTGCTATTATGTGTACTCTCTTCACAATGAATGCCAACGAAAACACAAATATAACTGAGCATCTTACAAAGCTCAATGACCATTGGCAACATCTTGCCCAAATGGGCAGCGATCGCATTCCTGTAACAGACAAACTATTTAAGCTAATAATCTCTTTTTCACTTCCCCACTCCTGGGATGCTTACAGCAAACAATATGTCGGTGGCCAGTTAGGTGAGATCGAAACTGACCCAAAAAAGAAAGTAATGTCTCAGCAATTTATTAGTCTTCTCAAAGAGGAGAATGCTCACCGAGTATCCCGCGCACGCAAATCAGAGTCGACAAATCAAGTACTTCCACAGAAATGTCTTAGCCTCACAAGCTGGATCGAGCAACCAATTTCCCGTGTAGGTAATTCCTGCGGGAAAACACAAAACTGATTCAAGCAAAATGCGAAGTCTAAAGGCTGTAAACACTGCAGAAACACTAATCACAAAACAATAAAGTGCGCTTACCTCGGGAAGGGAAAATGTGACATTTGTGGGAAGTTTTTGCATCCGACCGACAAATGCTGGGAGAAAGGAAAGAAAAGGAAAGTTAGCAATGGGACTGAAGAAAAAGGAGAGAGCGCCTCTATTATGGAAGACACAAATAGCGCGCGAATTGACAAATATGTGACATTTAGCGTCGAAGATCAAGATGGGCAGTCGAATTACCAAAAGAGTACCAAAGCTGCAAATGACAACAAAGTTGCTTCGTATGATTGGTTAGTGGACAGCACGATGACTTCACACATTGCGAATGAACATACAGCGTTTGTCGCATATAAACGTATAACAGCCGCTTCCATTGCTGGAGTTGGCAATACAAGAGTCCCTATTAAAGGTTGCAGGACTGTGGAGTTAATATCGGAATGTAATGGTCACAAAATCTTGCTGCGTCTGGAACATGTCCTCCACATCCCAGCAAATAAAAATAACCTAATATCATTGGGTCAATGGGACAGTTCCAGTGGAACATACGAAAGTAATAAGGGACTACTCACTTTGATCATGCAAGATGGTACGAAAGTTGCCGAAGGACATCTTGCAGATAATAATCTGTACAAGATGCAAATATTGGTCCATGGCGCAACGCAAAATAAGGCTGACATGAGTGAGACTTTTGTCTTAGCCAAAACTCTCCCAAGCTGGGAAACCTGGCATTGGAGGTTTGGTCACATCAGTTACAGTGGTCTCCAAATGTTGCTGAATAAACACCTTGTCACCAGTTTTAATGTCAACACGCGATCCCCAAAAACAGATTGTATAGTGTGTATTGAAGCCAAAATGGCAGAACAACCATATGACAAGGTATCAACACATGAGACAAAGCCAGGCAAACTCACTCATATGGATGTATAGGGAAAATACAACGTCGCCTCCATAAATGGCAACCAATATTACATCCTCTTCGTGGACGATGCAACCTGGTATATAACCGTGCACTTCCTAAAAGGGAAAGATCAAGCCGGTCAGACAGTTAAAGACTATTTGACTTACTTAAATGCGCAAGGAAAGTTCCCAAAAGCGACTCATTCCGACCGTGGAAGGGAATTTATAAACAAATCACTAATTACATGGTGTCGTCAGAACAGCATAGAAAATCAGATGACGGCTCCGTACTCACCTGCACAGAATGGTATAGCTGAATGCACTAATCACATGCTGGGAGAGCTTGCACGTGCCATGTTGAGAGGGCAAAATATGCCCGAATTCTTATGGGAATACGCAATAGCTCACGCAGCATATGTCTGCAACAGGTGTTACACGCAAGCTAAAGAAGATGTACCATATCAGTTATGGTTCCAAAAGAAACCAGATGTTACACACCTTTGGGAGTTCAGAGCACCAGTCTGAATCCTCCTACAGGGAGCCGCAATGCAACGTAAAATGTTGCCTAAATTGCGGAGACAATCATATGTCGGATTTGATGATGGGCCAAAGGCCGTTATGTACTATACTCCGCGAACAAGAGAGGTACTTACCTCGCGGAATTTTCGTTTCCTAAACTCTCTTCCAGAAGATACACCACCTGAACCCATCATTGTTGAGCCCAATGCTCAGCGTGAAGGGGAGAGAGATGGCACTCTGTCTGTTACGATTTCTTGCCTTGCGACGCACTGCTAAGGGGACTTCTACTCATTTTCCCTGAAGTTGACGCCACGCGTCCCTCTATTCATGGATTCCTATCTTTGCGACTCTTTCCCCTGTGTCATACGACCTGTCTCGATTCCCACACGCCACGTACATCATGGACAGCTTTATCTTTGTTTTCTTTGTCATTGTTCCCCTCGACGTCACCCTACACCCAGACCCCTCACATGTCTGCCTTTATGGACAGCCTCGCTTCTTTATCCCTGGCTTCCTTTCACACCTGACATCCCTTGTGATCCCCTTCTTGACTGATAGGCATTGCGCCTCTACTATACAATGATTGTTGCCTTCTATGATACGTTCTGCGATGACCCATGACTGCATACTATACGCCATGTATTGGCTGACACTTGGTCCTCTGACCACCGCGCATCACTGATAGTTGACTCATGACCCTGTCTTATCTCTGACGCCATACGATACCTGTCGCGCTCATGTGTTCCTCATAGCGCCATCTGTTTACCTACTATGTTGCCCTGTTGTTGTCTCTTTGGGGCTTGTACTAGTATATAGGTCGTAGTCGGACTGGCTTGTACAGCAGTTCTGGCTTCTTGTGTAATACCACATCAGTACTCGCGAACCTGTCTTCGACTTGCCTTTGCGCTTAAGTCCCCTTGCTCGCCTTTGTGCCTGAGCCCAGTTTACTCTGACTAAGGTCGATAAGCTCTCGAAGCTAGATCGACTCTTATTCATCACCGGACTGAGTCCTAACCGACTCGCTCTACCAGAACCCCTGACAGATTGACTTCGAAGTACACGTCGTACTTAACGCCCCTGTGGTGGCGTTACACTGTCCACAGGTGAGAGCTCAAAGAGCGATGGCCTGATGGATGAGAGAAAGGATGAAAGAAAGAGGAAGAGAATGATAGAAGAGGATGAAGACTCACAGGCTGATATACCCCAGGCAACATGTGGCAAATGTGTGGATTATAAGCGACTTGATGACCCATTTTCCGATGCTGAAAGCAAGGAAGATGAGGTAAATACCACTGCCCAGGGAGAAGCAATGAGAGTTGATGATCCAAAGAGCCTCAAAGAGGTGAAAGACTCTTCGGAATGGCCTGAGTGGGAATCCGCTATAAAGGCAGAGCTCGATCAGCTCCGGGAAACTGGCACCTGGGTAATGACCGACTCACCTGCAGACACTATCCCAATAAATAATAAATGGGTCTTCACAAAGAAATATAGTAAGGCGGGTGACCTCTTGAAGTACAAGGTGAGATTAGTTGCCAAAGGATGCTCGCAGAGGCCAGGCTACGATTACTGCAAAATGTTTTCTCCAGTGGTCCGACTGGAAACCATTCGAGCCATATTGGCGCTTGCCACCATCCAAGAGCTGCAAATACAACAAATGGACGTTAAGGGTGCTTACCTTAACAGTACCCTAAATGAAACTGTTTATATGCGGCAGCCAGAGGGATATGGTGATGGTACTGAACGGGTATGTTTGCTTGTCAAGACCCTATATGGACTCAAGCAGTCCGGGCGTGAATGGAACTTCGAACTGGATAACAAATTACATAAATATCAGTTCGCAAGTTTGAAATCGGACCCATGCGCGTACATATGGAGAAGAGAAGACAATTTGAGCATCATCACTGTATGGGTTGATGACCTCATGCTATTTGCAACATCAGAAAAAGCAATGATCACAATGAAAGAAATTTTACATACTGAATGGGAGGTAACCAATATGGGCGAACCAGCGAAAATCGTCAGGATCGAAATAACCCATACCGAACAGTCGATAACCATCTCCCAAAAGCAATACGTTGAGGCTATCCTAAAGAAGGAGGGAATGGAGCGAGCGAATCCAGTTGTGACGCCACTCGATCCCAACTTCAAATTGGAGCCAAATCCTAATGGAAATGAGGGTAACCACAGCAACTCATATGCTCATTTATTGGGCGAGCTACAGTTCCTCGCCAATGCGACACGACTGGATATAGCTCATGCTGTAAATCGATTAGCATCATACACCGCTAATCTGAGCCTTGAGCATACTGGAGCCCTGAAAAGGATACTCTGATATCTTGTGGGAACGAAGGAGTATGGAATTACTTACTTGTCGATCCCTGGCAAAAATAAATCCATCAACATCTTCCAAGGATATGCTGATGCAGCATTTGCCAACTGTGACGATTACAAATCGACATCGGGATATGTCTTTCTAGTAGGAGGCAGAGCAATAACATGGATGTCAAAGAAACAAACACACACCACATTATCCTCCACAGAAGTGGAATACATCGCTCTCTCTGAAGCCTGTCATGAAGCTTGCTGGCTGAGGAATCTGTACGATGAGTTGGGATTCAAACAAACTCATCCAATGCAGATAAAAGGTGACAACACAGGATCAATCGCTATGGTGCAGAATCCAAAATTCCACAAGCGTGCAAAGCACTTAGCCATGAAATGGCATTGGATCCGTGAACAAGTAAAACATAAAACCATAGATCTGAAGAGTTGTCGAGATCCTGAACAGACAGCAGATATAATGACAAAGCCATTGCCACGACCCAAGCATAAAAGACATTTGGAGGAGATGGGATTGGTAACGACGTGAAGGGGAGTGTGAGGCAGCAGTCGGTACCAAACCGGCAGCAGTCGAACCAGCAGGCCTACAGGACCGGTCGGAAACTCCTGAACATCCAATGTGGCTTTACGTTTACATAAATTACCAATTATGTATATGTCCGGTACGCAGAGCGAACATAGGGGTGATCTCTATATGGAGAACACTCGTCACCCTGTGTCTCTTCCCATATGGGAACTCCCACATTGTGTTATGAACTATTATCGCTTTCCCTTATTGCTTTCTCTATCACTTGACCATTTCCTTTGACTGCTTCCATTTTCTTGATGACCTTGTGACTCGTATACGGTTAGGATCCGATCAGATTCCAGTCTCGGCCCTTATCTTGCACCTACCCCATGATCGTACCATTGGTAGGTTTCATGACTTTTAGAATCCACTGACGACGTCAGAGTCCCGCGTGACTCCGCGGAAACTACTAGTACTTTCGATATGACTCATAGTACGATAAGCTCACTAGGACCCGTATCCTAGGATCGCGCCATATGTTTGGTCTAACCAAACATCATATACTTGTATATAAGACACGTACTACCTAGCTTGTACGGTAGTTCTGACTTCTTGTGTAATACCACATCAGTACTCGTGAAACCGTCTTCGACTTGCCTTTGCGCTTAAGTCCCCTGCTCGCCTTCGTGCCTGAGCCCAGTTTACCTCTGACTAAGGTTGATAAGCTCTCGAAGCTAGATCAACTCTTATTCATCACCGGACTGAGTCCTAACCGACTCGCTCTACCAGAACCCCTGACAGATTGACTTCGAAGTACACGTTGTACTTAATGCCCCTGTGGTGGCGTTACATTAAGTCAGAACTCTTTCACCGTGGCTTCGTCCAGCCGAAGTAGAACCAAGTTTAGCCCCGAATACATCGAACTCCTTCATAGCGACGAACTCTCAGACAAAGTCAAAGGATCGGCTGTCTGGAGGGAAAGTCAAGAATATTCGGGATACTATATCTTCGAACCAAAAGAAAACACCTACAAGCCTATCCATTATCTGGAAGATAAACGACTTTGGGCCTTCATCGAATATTTCAAAACTGAAGGACAGTGGTACACGTTCAGACCTGTACCCAACGACCTAGGAGTAGGACCATTTACGCCAAAAGGAGTAGGACTTGACACAGACCAACCAGACTCCCCGAGCATCCCAGTACCCGTTACCAACCTACCAGCATCGTCGTTCCCTAGTACAACGATGTCACAAAGTCAAGCAAGCACGACCCTCACAGCAACAGGAGGGGGCGTCCCCGCATCCGGAGGAGGGGCACCATCTGGAGGAGGAGTCCCCGCGTCTGGGGGAGGTCCACCACCTGAAGGGGGAGTCCCCACTTCCGGAGGAGGACCGCCACCTGGAGGAGGAGCTCCTGGCGGTGGCGGTGGCGGTGGCGGTGGCAGTGGCGGTGGCGGTGGTGGCGCTGCCCCTGCCCCGATCGCGCCCGCACCAGGAGGACACGGACGATTGGGAGGAAACCCACCCCCGCAATTTGACGGCAATAGGGAACAAAGTAAATCGTTCCTTAGGGCCTTCACATTGTACAGAGGGATGAACCCCAACGTGGACCAGTTAGCCATCCCTTATCAAAGAGCTATGACGTTTCTCTCTTACATTAGAGGACCGTTGGTAGATGATTGGGTCGATGAACAGGCACAATGGCTAGAAGGGCAGATTAACAACGGAGTGCTCCACAATGAAAATAAC
>WTXK01000850.1:0-17118 GCA_025769895.1 Lactarius psammicola
CCTTGCTGAAGTTCTTCATCTGCTCTGCTGACAGTGTGACTGGGAGGAGGCCTAAGGGGTCTTCGACGGGGAGGAGGTAGAGGGGGGAGTCGATATAAGGGACAGTCTTTGCCCATGGTACCTACCAGGGACTCTTTATCTTCAGCCAGCATTACATACTTGGTGTCTTTCTGGTTCTGATGGGGGTAGGGAGTGGAGTCGTCGGGAATAAGGAATTTGTGATAGGGGTAACCTCCCCAGGGTCCATTGGGTATGAAAGGAGGGCCTGGGTGATCGTCAGGGGAGGAGGGGTGGTTGTAGTTGATGGGGAAAGCATCCATGATGGGATCATTTATGATCCTGGTGAGTGCTGCATGAGCTGCTCTGATGTCTGGTGGGGAAGTGGCAGATCTCTGGATTACTGGGGTGGTGGGACGAGTGAGGCCAGGAGGGGGTACAGTAGGTGCCCGCAGCACCAGGCCTTGTTCAGTGATTCTGACACTTGGGAGCTCTGGAAAGATGGGGGGTGGCGAGGGGCTAGGGGATGGAATGAGTACCGATGCTGGGGTCATGGGAGGGGCGTCCTCCATGTCTTGGTCTTCACTAAGAAGGAGTGGCTCTGAGATGGTGGGGGATGGGGTTCCTCCTCGGCTGAAGTAGCCTCTTTCCATGGCACGTTCCACATAGGCTTCTACTGAAGAAGAGCGAGATGGCATAGTGGCAAGTGATGTGGGGGATGTGGTTGTGGTGGTAACGCTTCCAACCTGTGTCTCTGGTCTTTTTAACCATTTCTTTGCTCCCTCACTTCTAGGATTATGTTCGAAGTACTCCTGATTGAGGTCTGGGGCATTCAAGTTCTTCTCAGGCTCCCAGCTGTTGTGTGCTGCAGAGTATCCCTTCCATTGGATCAGGAACTGTAACTGAGATCGGTGGTACCTTGTGTCCAGAACTTTCTCCACTTCCCATTCTTGTTCCCCATCTCGGAGTTCTGGTTGTCATGATCCCACAGACATTTTTCTTTTTACTTTACTGTTACTATACGGACTTGGTACTTGACCACTGATGCAACCCTCCTTACATGTGATTGCCTACTTACATGTGATTGTTCGTCTTACATGTGATTACTTAGGACTTTGTAGTGGGTCAGACCCTGGAGTTACTAGTGGGTTGGGTTTTAGGAGTTAGTTGTGGGTCGCCACTATCTATATAAACCCTCCATAGACATAGTAGTTCTTTAGTTCTGTCTTCGTCTTTTCATCAGCAATACCATCGTCTTCACTGTCTTATCCTGTGTGCCCCTCTCTTCTTCTCACCACCATACTAGGGGAACCCCTTTCATTAGGGTCCCACCACCGAAGTCTTGACTTTTGAACTATATCAATTGTCACACACAGAACCCTCGTACCTCTGTTCTTATTTGTGCAAGTCGCACCCAAGGTCCCTGCTGAGACCTTGACACTGGTGGGGGTTCTGGGAAGTTTTGTCCATGTATGGGAGTTTCTTTGTATGGCATGAGAAGTGACGCATGGAATACTGGGTGGATCCTCCACTGCTTTGGGAGCTTAACTCCATAAGTAGTGGCGGAGATTCTTTTTGTGATGGAGAACAGTCCATATCTTTTTGGAGCTAACTTGAAACTGGGGTGTGTTGTCTTCAGGTTCCTGGCGTCTAGCCACACCTTTTCTCCTTCTTGATAGGGTTTGAAACAAGGGGAGTCTTTGTACAGTGCCTGGGCATGTGTTATCGCCACTTGGGCTGCTCTCCTAGCTTCTTGGATCAGTTCCAGGCATTCTTTTGTTTCAGGTACTTGTGTGCTTCTCTTGGGTTGGTGTATTCTCGGAATATACCCCAAGATTAGTTCATATGGTGCCTTCTTTGTGGTGGCGCTTGGCCAAGAGTTGTGTGTGTATTGTGCTAGTGGCAATAACTCCGACCAGTTGTCCTGTTGGTGGTTGATAAACATCCTGAGGTACTGTTCTACCCATTGATTTGCTCGTTCAGATTGTCCATCTGTCTGGGGGTGGTAAGCAGTGCTGATGTTTTGTTCTATGCCTAGATCTTCGCATAGTCTTCTTGTGAATGTGGCAGTGAATCTGGGGTCTCTATCTGAGATCACCCTTCTTGGGAGTCCATAGTGGGGTAACACTGTTCTGGCATATAGTTTTGCCACCCCTTCTGCGTCCATTGTCTCTTTACAAGGGATAAAGAAGGCTGCTTTGGAACAGTCATGATCGACTATGGTGAGAATTGTGTCATAACCTTCTGACTCTGGTAATTTTGTAATGAAATCTAGGGTGATAGTCTCGAAAGGGAGTGCTTTGGACTTTGTCTTGATGGGGAAGAGTGGTGGTTTCGGGTTCCCAGGGAAATTTTTGTTTGATTGACATGTGGCACATCCTTGTACATATGAGGCAACGTCTTCTTTCATGCTTGGCCACCAGAAGTCTTGTGCCACTAGCCAGAGTGTCTTTGTTATTCCAGGGTGTCCAGCTGTCTTGAGATCGTGGAAAAGGGAAATTACCCCCCTCCTTAGCGTGATGTTGTCCACAACCACAAGTTTGTTGTTCTTCCACCAGTGTTTTCCATTTTTCACGAGCTGAAAGGGGTGTGCCCACTCTTCCAGTGTGTCTTTGTGCTCTGTTTGGTGTGCCATGACATGATCATCTATCCTGACAGAAAGGGCAGTGTTTGCAAATAGGTCCGGTGATAGGACCACCACATCTTTGTTGTCTTCTTCTCCATTCACATGGTCTGGTCGTCTGGAGAAGGAGTCTGCATGGTTTTGAATGCCTGGCTTGTGTACTAGTCGATAATTGTAGTCTGCCAGTCTTGGGATGTACCTAGCCACCCTTCTATTGATCCGTTGAGGGTGCCTGTAGTATTCTAGGTTCTTGTGGTCTGTAAACAGTGTGATTTCATGTGGTGACCCCATAAGGAGTGGTTGCCAATGTTCTAGTCCCCATAATACTGCTAAGAGCTCTCTGTCATGTATGTCATAGTTTCGCTCCGCTGCATTGAAGGCTTTTGAGAAGTAGCCTATAGCTTGTGATTTATTTCTGGAGTCTCTTTGTGTCAGGATAGCTCCGACTGCGAAGGCTGAGGCATCCACTTCCAATTCAAAGGGTTTGTTCATGTCTGGTTGGCCAAGCACTGGGTCACTGCAGATGATTGTAATAAGTTTCTCCAGTGCTTCTGCCACTTCCTCTGTCCATTTGAAGGGTCCTTCTGTCGTCTTTATTGTGTCTGAAATTGGTTTGGCAAGGTGTGCGAAGAAGGGGATAAAAGGGCGTTGATAACTCAGTGTTCCTAGTACACTTCTCGCTTCTTTGAGGGTCTTGACTGTTCTGGGCCAATCTTTGAGTCCTTCGACCTTTTAGGGTCTATCTTGATTTGGGATCCATCAATGATTATCCCCAAATAGCTTATCTTCCTTTGTTCAAAGACACATTTGGACGCCTTAAGGAAATAAGACTCTTCTTCGCAGATTTCCAGTAGTGCATGGACAATCTGTCTGTGTCGATCTAGGTTTTCCTCTGTTGCTATTAGGACGTCGTCCATATACACAAAGAGTTCTTTGGGGTATTTATCCATAAGGGGACGAAGAATTCGACTCATTGTTCTGGCAAATGTGGCTGGTGCATTGGTGAGACCAAATGTCATAACTCTGGGAATGAATAATCCCCTTGGGGTTTTGAACGCTGCCTTCCACTGGTCTTTTTCCTTAATGCGGATATTGTGATATCCCCATCTGATATCAAGCTTTGAAAAGAGGGTCTTTCCGCTTAAACTGGTTAAGATGTCAGAAATTAGTGGAAGGGGATATGTATCTTTGATGGACCATGTGTTTAAGTGTCTGTAGTCGATAATGGGGCGCAAACCCCCATCTGTCTTCTTCCTAAAGAAGAAAGAAGAGGCATAAGGGGAGCTTCCTTCATAGATATAGCCCTTAGCTAGGTTTTCATCTAGATAAGCCTTCAGGGCTTCGTCTTCTTGGGGTGTCAGAGGGTATATTCTGCAATTGATTTTCTGGGGTGCATTGGACTGTAGGGTTATGGCATGGTCCTCTTCTCTTTGTGGTGGGAAGCGTTGTGCTTCTTCGTCAGAAAACACCTTATGGTGGCGCTGATATTCTTCTGGGATTGGGGTTTCTTTAACTGGGTCAAAGGTGGATACTGCTACTTTCGCTTCCTGGTGTCTCTTTCTTCGGAATCTGTATCCTCCTGTTAGAAGTTTGATTTGTTCTCCTTTCAGTTCTTGTTTCTTCCAGTTGATTTCTGGGTTCTCATGTTCGAACCAGGGATAACCAAAGATCATCCTGTCTTCTCCTAAACTGGTGACAAAGAATTGGAAAGGGGTTTCGCTTTCCCCCCTTTTTATCCATAGTTGGCATTTGTCTGTGATGGTTCCATCTTTGTTTAAGGACCCATCAACGTTTCTGACAAGTCTGGGAGGTTCTAGGGGTGTGGTTCCTAGTCCTAATTTGTTTACAAGGTTCCAATCAATGAGGTTGTCTGTGGCTCCACTGTCCAGGAGCACATTTACTCGAGCTTCTTTGTAGTAAAGGCGAATGGAAACTTTGATTGTCATAGCACTATCGCGAATACTGTACATTGCACATGCCTCCCTGTCAGCTCTCACAGGTCGGCTTCGAGAAAATCCTGTTCCAGCACACAGAAGCGCTTCTTTTCTTCATTGTTCATCGATTCTATGAGTGCCATGGTCTGGCGAACTTTGTCTTGTGTGGTAGTGGTGGCAACAGAGGTACTGGCTTCTGGATAAGTGGGTGGGGCTTCCTCTGTCTCCGCTGATTTGGAGTCTGTGGCTCTAGCTTGTGTCTGAGCTCTTTGGGGGCGAGGTGGGGCTTTATTACATTCTCTTGCCATGTGTCCTTGTGTGTGACACCTGAAGCACCTTCCTTCCTTCATGTACTGTCTTCTTTCTTCGTCTGTGAGTTTCTTGAAAGTGGGGGAAGAGGTGGTGTGTCACGGACTGACCAAGACACTGACACATCGGTTATGACTACAATGGTCAGCGGTAATTAGTCATGGACTACTCATATCAGTCAGCAGTGGAGCTTGATTATCACATGTAAGATAGTACAATGACGCGTCCTAGGATAGCTGTACTAGGGTTTGAGCTAGTTACACTATTGGTTACTTTACGATTCGGGAGGAGCTTTAAAGCCCTCGTCAACTGTATATAAGGTTTGTTGTTCAGACCATGGATCCCCATCCTGGTCTTCTCAATACCACCACTATTGTTCGCGATCTAGGAGTGCTAACTTCCTTCCCTCTCATCTATCTTTCATCTCTATTACTCGTCCTAGCCTTTGTCTTCGGAGTTGTACTCCGCGTTGAAGACATCGAGAGCGAAGACACCTTCGACGCCGTGTACTAAGAAGAGTCACGTGCCTACGTCCTCACGTTAAGTCTTGACACTTCGTGTATCGGACCGAGCTTAGCATTAGTCATCGCCTTCCCTTGCGCCTAAGTCAGGCAACGTTGTTGTGGCAACATAACATTAAGACCAGGATCCTTCAAAGTGGCGTTGACTACAAGAGACCGTTGGGGCATCAATCGAACTTTCAGGCCCTACATCATCGAACGACGTGGTGAACGAAACGTACCGCAAATCTATTTGGGAGCAGCCCGTTGGAGAACTATTCGAGGAGACACCGGATATTACATAAACATCCCTACAAGACCATCACAGTGGTACCCAGTTAAGTTTAACTTCGAAAACCTCTGTTGGGTAGAGATCGCTTGGAACACACCACAGAATCACTGGGACGTATTGTGACCCGCAGGATTAGAATATCGCTGCGATATTCTCGAACGAGACGTACAGACAAGAGGTAATTGGGGTCCCATCGACGGACAAGATGAAACAAACGCATCAGGGTCATCAAGGACACCTGTACCATCTGAAGCCAGCGGAGAAACCGCTGAAGACGAGAGTGAAAGCGAACAACACGAGCAAGAAGCAGCGATCGAAGAGATCACAGAATTAGCAGAACAAATTGCAATCCGCGACGCAGCCGCAGCACCAGAAGAATATATTGTCCCAGCACCGATAGCTGAGTACCCAATCAGACCACAAATGGCCACAATGACAGAACCAGTACAAGTGCACGTAGAAGCACCAGCACAAGAACCAATAGGGACAATTGACCCTGGCACAGGGCATCGCATCATGAATGATGGACAAAGGATCACCGACGATGACATAGCGCTTTACCGCGCTGTAGGACCAGACAGAGACGACCCCCCCAGTGAAGGAGGAAGAGGTGGATTTGCAGGAAGAGGACCACCTGAAGACCCAGAAAATCCCTGGAGGGGAGGAGGAGATTTACCTGATGGACGCCCACCAAGAGGTGGAGGATTCCCAGGAGCCCCAGGAGGAGGCGCACCCGGAGGCGGAGGAGATCCTAATGCAGGACTCAATGTAGCAGTGGGAGCTGCCAGATCAGATAAGTTCATTGGCAACCCACCTATCACGTTCACTGGCAATCGTGCCAAAACAGAGCAATTCCTCACGCAATGGGAACTGTATTGGGGAGTCAACAATAACAACCCCGTCATGATCAACCCTTACCAAAGAAGCATGCTATTTTTCACCTTTGTACAAGGTGATCTTGTCAACGAGTGGATTGTCGCCATGGCCAGATGGATCGGCGACCAAGTACGACACAACGGAGTCCTCAGCACCAATGAATGGCTGTGGAACAAAGTAGTAACGGCCTTCAGAAGGCGATTTGCAAACACCCTTGAAAGGGAACAAGCCCACACTGCATTGAAACAAGGCATCAAAATGCAAGGAGGTGACGTAGATGCTTATGTCACCCTATTCGAGAAACTGGCACACCAAGCAGGATATCGACTGGACTCTGCTCTCACGCTCGATTTTTTCACCAACGGACTACCCCGAGGACTGTACGAAGCCTGCTATCAATTCGATGAACCGCAGACATATGCAGAATGGAAGAACGCAGTACTGCGCCGACAAGAACAGTACATCCATATGAGAGCCCGTCTCGACCAGAGAGGAGCAAGCAAGTCTAATACTGGAGCATGGATCCCACGCATGCCCAGAGGATTTCGACGCACCAACGACCCCAACGCGATGGACACGTCAGCAGGGCGCACTAGAGGAAGACTCACAGAAGCCGAAGAAGTGCTTGAACGCTACGAGCAGCAGAAACCCCGCAATCCGCCGTTTCCACCAAGGCAGGGATTTATACAATGCGGAAACCGCCATGACTTTAGGGAAGTGACCTGTTATAACTGTCAAAAGAAAGGTCACATCAGTCGCCAGTGCACCATGCCACGCCAAAGCAGGGGAAGATATGTGGAGGCCTATGAAGAAGAGGTATATGAACCACGAGTGGCCGCTACAAGCAACAGGCCCATAAGCGCACAAGAACGCGCCGACCAATTCCTCACAGGAGTATCAAAGGATACGGATGAGGTGAAGGACATTGTATTCCAGAAGTTGTGGAAGGAGGGTTTTCCGAGTGCCTGAACCCATCGGCCTGGGTGAGGGCAGTATGTTGTAACTCTGTGATAATGACTCGTTTCCGTTCTCTAAGAATTCCAGTCTCGATTCGCACAAGTTACGCAACGGCCGAAAAGAAAGCATTAGTGGACTCTGGAGCCACGGACAACTTTATAAAACCCGCGTTTGCACGACGCATGGGCATTGGCATCCAACGACTAGATAAGTCACGAAAAATATGGAACGTCGATGATACCGAAAATAAAGCAGGACTTATCACACACTATATGGACCTCAAAGTTTTCCACGATGGAAAAGAACAAGTCATGAGGTTCCTACTTACAGACATCGGATGAGAGGACCTTATATTTGGCTACCCTTGGTTGGCGACTTATCAACCTACAATTGACTGGCGGAACGCTACCATCAATACAAAAATAGTGCCTACCATGCTCCAAACACTCAAGGTCACACCATTATGAATGACGATCACCAGAACCCTTACTAAAAAAAAGAAGGAGGAGATCGTACAGGAACTAGAGGAGGAAGAAATTCAAGCACGAGGAGCAGCAACGGACATGGTTATCCGAGCAGGCCAATATACCAAGGCAGCCGAGTTACCACCTGAATACGCTGAGTTCTCCACCTTGTTTAGCGAACAAGCATCACAATGTTTCCCACCTAGCCGAGTATGGGATCATGCGATCAACTTCAAGGAAGGAACACCGGATGCTGTGGATTGCAAGGTCTATCCTATGACCCAAGACGAGGACAAGTTACTAAAGGAATTCCTGGATGAACAACAAAAAAAGGGGTACATCAGACCATCGAAGTCCCCTTATGCATCACCTTTCTTCTTTATTAAGAAGAAGGACGGCAAACTTCGACCAGTACAGGATTACCGACAGATAAACGACATGACCATACGCAACCAATACCCTCTTCCTCTCATTGACGACCTCATCCTTGATCTTAGCAATGCCACTATTTACACCAAACTTGACATCCGTTGGGGATACAACAACGTACGCATCAAGGAGGGTGATGAGGGAAAGGCAGCGTTCAAAACGCGATATGGACTATTCGAACCAACGGTGATGTTTTTCGGCTTAACCAACTCTCCGGCAACGTTCCAGGCGATGATGAACCACATCTATAGGGATGTCATCGCAAAGCATGACCAGCTGGGCACGGCAATACGCGTATACATGGACGACATCAGCATCGCTACACGGACTAATCTGCAGGGACACATTGTGGCCGTCAAAGACGTACTGACAGTGGCGAAGGAACACGACTTATACTTCAAATTGGAAAAGTGTCTATTCCACCAGCCACGGATGGATTACCTGGGGGTAATCCTTGAAAAGGGGGTAACGCGCATGGACCCTGCCAAAATTTCGGGCATCCGCGACTGGCCAACACCTACTACCATCAAACAAGTACGCTCATTCCTTGGTTTTTGCAACTTTTACCACACTTTCATCAAAGGATTTTCTTCACATGCACGAGCTCTCCACAAACTCACAAGGAAAGATGTGGAATGGCAATGGACAGAAGCAGAAGACAAGGCATTCACCACGCTCAAGAACCTTGTTACAAGTGAACCAGTACTAGCACACCCAGTCCTCAAAGATCAGTTCGAACTGGAAGTCGACGCGTCCGGCTATGCCATAGGAGGAGTACTACTGCAACGAAAAAAGGACAGCAAATGACACCCCATTGGCTACTTCTTGGCAACGTTGAATGCAGCGGAGCGTAATTACGACATTTACGACTTGGAACTGCTGGCAATTGTCAGAGCACTAAGACATTGGAGACCACTACTGGCCGGCTCACCCCACAAAGTTAAAGTCTTCTCGGATCACATGAACCTACAATACTGGAGATCCCCCCAGAAAATTAGTCGCAGAGTGGCTAGGGAAGTACAGGAACTTATGGAGTATGACATCAAAATTCACCATATCAAAGGAACCGCGAATGGCCGCGCAGATGCGCTATCACGACGACCAGACTATGACCAAGGCGAACATGACAACGAAGATGTCACAGTACTCCCGGACCGCCTGTTCATCCGTGCCAGTACAACAGAAGCCGCACCAGCATTAGTCCAAGTAATCTCACCAGAAGAAATGGAAAGAACGGACCCAATATACCAACAAAGTGAAGAGGTATTGAAGCCATGGGTTGACGCTCATCATCTCAAAAAGGTAGAAGGCATGTGGTACAAAGATGGAAGATGAGTTGTCACTGGAGGACTACATGACCGACGAACAATCATTAAAGCACATCACGACTCACCAGTATACGGACATCCAGGGATTGCTAGGACAACACAACTCATTGCGCGCAGCTACTGGTGGCCTAATATACACAAAGACGCAATGGAATATGTAAGAGGTTGCGCCGAATGTCAGCACCACAAGATAAACAATCGACCAACGAAGGCGCCACTATCACCTATCTTCCCGATACCCGAAGCTATGCCATTCGCTACCATTGCTCTGGACTTCATCACTAAGCTGCCCTTATCGCAGGGGTACGACTCCATTCTCACGGTGACGGATCATGACTGCACAAAAGCATCAGTCTTTATCCCGTGTAACGAAGAGATAACGGCAGAAGAAACGGCAGCCCTATATGCCAAACACGTGTTTACCAGGTTTGGACTGCCCACGAAGATCATTAGTGACCGGGACCCCCGCTTCGCATCAAAATTCACACAAGAGTTATGTAAAATCCTTGGCATCAGTCAGAACGTGTCTATGGCGTATCTGTTACGATGCAGGTTACCGGGTAGCTCGTATCCCCGGACCGGTGGCATGTGATAGTGGTATGTGACTCACAGATAACGGTATTGATAAACCCAGTATTGTACGATAAGGAAGAGGTATGTGATTGGCTCGTCACCATACGGTATCTATGACTCGGATGGACCAGTACGATAAGCTTACTATACGTGATTGGTTACTTACCATTCAAGAGGTGCTTTAAAGCCCTCGCGTATATGTATATAAGGCTAGCCAAGCTGCGCCGTAGTCCGCAGCTTGGTCTTCTTGAATTCTATCCTGTCTTCATCCGTCTTATTTTCTTCATTGGTTGAGTCTCGCGCTCCTTTCCATAGGAGTCTGCCTTATCATCATCTTTCTTGAGTCAGTATTGTCCCACACTTAGGGCTTACTGTTATACTCCCACGATCGCGTGCCGCTAGGGGCCGTCATATCGCTAAGTCGTTCAACAGTTGTGTCGCCTACCATCGCTCAAGTCGAGCCACGTGCCGATAGACACGTAACATTAAGACCAAGCTCCCGTCGTGGCGACCGAAACAACTGCAGACAGCTGGGTATTCGCGCAATACTCCATCGAGAGAAGAGGAGATCGAAACGTCCCGTCCGCTACCTCAGAAACGCGTGGTGGGGTACGGTGAATAACGTCACTGGGTATTGGGTGGATATACCAACAAGACCATTGAGGGTCTATCCAGTTGAGTTCAATTTCGAACATACGTGTTGGACAGAAGTTGCTTGGAGCCCTCGCAGAGGACGGTGGGACGTACTCCGACCCACAACAAGTGAATACAACTGCAACATTTTACGAAGCGAAGTAGTGCACAGGGACCAGTGGGGGCCGATCGACGGCACAGAAGACGACAGTGCACCAGCGCCATCTGAAGGCAGCACCGAACCAACCACGACAGAAGACGAGATAGGAGATCGCCCAGACGCAGAGGAAGAACAACAACGTCGGAGATTTGACGAGATACGTATCAACTCCTTAGCCGCTCAAGCCGAACAGATAAACATCAGATCACCCGCAGTCATGGCCACAGAAACAGAAACACGCGCATACACGGAGGAAGAGAACAGACTCGCTGACAGATTGGCCGAACGAAGAATACAAAGCGCACATGAGGAAAGGGCGCCAACGCCACTACAACCAGAAGAACGAGTTATTGACCCAAATACGGGCCACCACCTCACCCTCGATGAACTCGCGAACCAACGAATGTACGGACCAGACCAACCCGATCCACCATCAGACAGAGAGCAGAGCCAAGTATGGAGTTACCTGGCAAGACAGCGAGTAGAAGGCGAAGGAATACCGGCCAACATTCCACGAGGTGGGGGACCTCCAGGACACTACCCCGGAGGAATGCCACCGCGACGACCACCCGGAGGAGGACCGCCACCGCCAGGCGGAGGCGGAGGTGGAGGCGGCCCACCCGGGGCCGATCCCAACAGAAGAGGAGACTATAACAAATTACAAGGACAGCCACCTCCCATTTTTCGCGGCGACAGAAAAGCCACTGAAACTTTTCTTACCAAGTGGGAGTTGTACAGGGGCATGAATCGCCACACGCAAACGATGCGCGAGGCATACTCACGTGCCATCCTATTTCTGACCTTCCTGGAGGGGGATGACCTCAATGAATGGATCACTACTCATACTAGGTGGCTAACGCTTCAAATTGCGAATGGAATACCCGAGGACGATGAAAGAATATGGGAAGCAGTATATCGGAGCTTCAAACGTCGCTTCACAAACACGCTAGAGCAAGAACAAGCACGGACCGCATTACAAGAAGGGATATACATGCAGGGGACGGATATTGACAAGTACGTGTCCCGCTTCGAAGAACTAGTACGGCGTGCTGGCTACCGGGCAGATTCACCAATGGTCATCAACGTGTTCACCAAAGGACTCCCGCGCAAGCTCTACGAGCAATGCTACACGCTCGACAACCCGCAAAGCTACGAAGGGTGGAAGCAAGCGCTCTTGAAGCGACAAGAGCAATACATTCACCTGCAAAACCACTTCAACGAGGGAAAAAGGAACTTAGAAAAGTATTGCAACCGAATGGGAAACCGAGGAGGGTATGCCCCACCGCCGCACCTCTCACACCCCGACGCAATGGATACGTCCGCAAGGGCAAGAGCAAGGGGAGGAGAAGTCGATAACAGTACTATCGCGGTCGCTGGATCTGAAGAAATGAGCCCGAATGATCCAGGTTTCCGGCAATATACACAAGGAGCAAGAGGAAGATACGCACCTCGGGGAGGGTACATTCAGCGGGGACAACCCCGTGACACCAGGGGAGTACAATGTTACAACTGTCAGAGATACGGACACTTCAGTCGCAACTGCACACAGCCCCGCAAACAACGACAGATGCAACAACCGCCTGTACAAGTACGAGCCACCGCAAGTCTTACGCCGCAACAAGAAGCGGCGCAGGTACTCCAGACGATCGCCAACAAGAGCGACGAAACTCAAGAATTGGTCATGAAAGGAATATGGGAGAGGGAGGATTTTTCAAACGCCTGAACCCGGCGGCCTGGGTGAGGGCAATACATTCTCGTGATGTTGTAATAGTAACTACGCGTTTTCGATCTATGCATATCCCCGTTTCAACTCGCACACATCACGCAATGGCCGACATACAAGCATTGGTAGACAGCGGAGCTACTGATTGCTTCATGAACCACAAATTCGCAAAACGAATGGGCCTGGGACTGGTTCCCCTGGAAAGGCCAAGAAAAATATGGAATATCGACAATACGGAGAACAAAGGAGGGTCCATTACTCATTATGTGGACCTCGACGTACGCACTAAAGGGATTCACAAGGAAATGAGGTTCCTCATTACCGACATCGGGAACGAAAATATTGTCCTGGGTTACCCCTGGTTGGCCACGTTCGAACCGCAATTCACGTGGAAATATGCCACAATACGCGAAGACATGCTACCTGTTGTCATTCGGTCCGTAAACCCTTGCATAGTACGCCAACCGATTATCAGCGCTACTACCACAGAGGGTCTCCCCGACGAAAAACGGAATCTCGTCCTCCGAGAACTTGAAGAACAATGTACCGTACGAACCACCGCCACGGAATTGGCAATAAAGGCGAAGCAACATACGACCGCGGCGGTGCTCCCACCACAATACGTACAATATAAGAAGCTATTCAGCGAAGAGGAGTCACATCGCTTTCCCCCGAAACGGGTGTGGGATCACGCCATCGAACTGAAGCATAACGCACCAGCTGCACTAGATTGCAAGATCTACCCACTTACACGACAAGAGGACGAAGCACTGCAAACGTTCATTACGGAGGAAACCAAGAAAGGGTACATAAGACCATCCAAGTCACCCTACGCATCACCTTTCTTCTTCGTAAAGAAGAAAGATGGTAAACTGCGACCGGTACAAGATTACAGGAAACTCAACGACATAACGGTGCGAAACCAATACCCCCTTCCACTAATCACGGACCTCATAACCGATCTGAGTAACGCGGACATATACACGAAACTCGACGTCCGCTGGGGGTACAATAATGTTCGCATCAAGGACGGGGACCAGGAAAAGGCGGCCTTCAAGACGCGCTATGGACTCTTCGAACCCACCATTATGTATTCTGGCCTGACTAATTCCCCTGCCACTTTTCAGACCATGATGAACTTCATATACCGCGATACTATCCTGAAACACGAACCGCTAGGGACCACAATCCGCATCTATATGGACGATATCGGGATCGCATCCCGCTCGGGCCTTGAGGGCCACGTGGCAGCGGTGCGTGACGTACTTCAAGTCGCACAGGACCACGACCTCTACTTCAAGCTGGAGAAGTGCCTCTTCCATGCGCCCGCGATGGATTACCTGGGGGTAATCCTTGAAAAGGGGGTAACACGCATGGACCCTGCAAAAATTGCGGGTATCCGCGACTGGCCTACCCCTAAAACTGTTAAGGACGTCCGTTCTTTTCTCGGTTTCTGCAATTTTTATCATGCTTTCATTAGGGGTTTCGCACACCATGCACGACCCCTGAACATACTCACCAGAAAGGGGCAGGAATGGAAATGGGGCCAAGAGCAGCAAGCGGTGTTCGACACACTGAAGACACAAGTAACACAAGAACCGATATTAGCACACCCTGTACTAACGGACCAGTTCGAACTAGAAGTGGACACATCGGGATACGCCATTGGAGGGGTCCTTTTACAGCGGAAACAGGACAACAAGAAGCACCCGATCGGCTATTTCTCGAAGACATTAGACCCAGCCCAGCGCAACTATCACGTATACGACTTGGAACTTCTAGCCATTGTAGAAGCCCTCAAGCACTGGAAACCTCTACTGGCCGGGTCTCCACACGACATCATCGTCCATTCTGATCACGTGAACCTACTATATTGGCGAAACCCGCAAAATATTAATCACCGGATAGCAAGGGAAGTGGTAGAATTGTCCGAATACCCGATCAAAATAAAGCACGTTGCAGGAAGGGCAAATGGACGCGCGGACGCACTATCAAGGCGCAGCGACTACGACACTGGGGACAACGACAACCAGAACGTAGTCGTCCTCCCGGATCACATGTTCCTTCGAAACGCAAACACGACGACCATAGGAAGCTGAAGAGAATGGTGACTACGTACAGGATGAGGCACAAATTCAACACTGGATCAACGCACACCGACTAATGAAGGTCGATGGAGTATGGTACAAAGAGGGACGACGCATCATCACTGGGGGAGTAACCGAAAAACGTGCAATTATTGATGCTCACCACTCTCCCCCAGTGTACGGACACCCGGGCATGACCAAGACGGGCATGCTCATAGCAAGACATTACTTCTGGCCGGGAATGACCAGGGACATCGTAGAATACGTCAAGGGATGCGCAGCATGCCAACAAAACAAGGTCAACATGCGACCAACACGCGCCCCCCTACAACCGATATTCCCCAAACCCGAGGCAAAACCGTTCGAAACAGTGGCAATGGACTTTATAGTGAAGTTGCCACCGTCGGGAGGATACGACTCCATTCTAACGATCACCGACCACGACTGCACGAAGGCAGCCGTGTTCATACCCTGTTGTGAAGATATGTCAGCAGAGGAAACCGCCCAACTATATGCTAAGCACGTTTTCGTCCGCTATGGGCTCCCCACTAAAATCATATCAGATAGAGATCCCAGGTTCGCGTCCCGATTTGCGAGAGAACTATGTCGACAACTGGGGATCGAACAAAACATTTCGTCGGCGTATCACCCGAGAACGGATGGCCAGTCGGAGCGGACCAATCAGTGGCTTGAACAATATCTGCGCTTTCAGGTCGACTATCACCAGAAAGACTGGCTCCACTATCTGCCATTGGCAGAATTCGCGCACAACTCGTGGCCCCATGAGATAACAAGGAAGTCTCCCTTCGAACTTCTTATGGGGATATCACCCTCGCGCTGATTGGACGGATAAGCCATCCCCTATCCCACAGATAACAACGCGCATGGAGCAGCTAAAAGAAGCCCGTCAGGAGGCACAAGTCGCTGATAACCAAGGCCCAGACTCTGTGGATCAAGCATAAAGATACGCCCAGGTACAAGATAGGAGACCAAGGTATGGTTAGATGGGCGCAACCTCAAGACAAGCCAAGCCAAGCGCCAAGCTAGTGGCAAAGTGGCATGGTCCTTTTAAGAGTCAACCAGGTGATGTCCCCCTACTCTTATCGCCTTGAACTACCGGCTCAGTGGAAGGTTCACCCGGTGTTTCACATCGACCTTCTCACGCCTTATCGTGAAACCACCATACATGGACCAAATTTCACATGCCCACCACCAGAAACTGGTGGAAGGAGAAGAGGAGTACGAGGTCGAGAAGATTCTAGACACTCGGGCTCTTTGGCAGGCGACGCACGCGGCAATAATCTGGTGAAGTGTGGGGTACCCTGACTCGGAGATCAGATTGGGTCAACAAAGCTGAATTCTTTGCCGAAGACAAGATAAGGGAGTTCGAACAATCAAACTCCGACGCAAGGACGCATTTAAGGAGCACCTGAATTGCTGAGTCGCTTCATTCCCCACTTCACTCCCCTCCTTCTATCTCTCATATCCCTTCCATGGACTTTTCATACTATGCCACTAAACCACTGAAGAAGTATTCTCGGCCGAACTACTGGAAGGGCTCATCACACTCCCAGAGGCCAGGCAAAGACTTCAGCGTGTCCATGAAACCGGCAACACCGCCGCCCTCGAGGGAGAGTACACCAACGACAACGACCACAGCGACAACGACCACAGCGCAGGAGAAGGAGGCCGCTGTGGTCCATGCAACTGCAGAAGATGAGGGTACGATGGTTGCCCCAATTACCCGAGACGAAACTCGCTGCAGTGGAGGCGCCTTCCCCGGCCCTGCGCAGGCAACACTGTCCGAAAGTGCACTACAGCCTGGCTGCTTGAAGTGCGGAACGTTCCTGACACGGAGGAGTATCGCAGTGGAACTCGGGACGATCCTCTATCGTGGGAGAAGATACGAGCCACCGAACCCGTACCGGTACGACCGCTTCAAGGCGACGGTGAAGAGGCCCGCAGCGCTTTGGTGGCACACCGCACAAGCATGGACCCAACGAGCAGCTCGAAGCGCACCGCCGCGCGGAGAGAGAGGCTGCTGAAGAGGCGCGCCGAGAAATCAGGCGAATGCTGCGACGTCCAGGCTCAAGAGTTCGGACATGTCGATCGGGAAACCGATTTTACCCAGTGAGCACCCTCACATTACCTACGGGAAGTACGAGCACTTACCCGACGACACCCCGCACGCCTCCACCACGACGAGAGAACCCATTATGCGACACAAATACCG
>WTXK01000851.1:0-17112 GCA_025769895.1 Lactarius psammicola
AAAATAGCAGTTAATGTGTCAAAGCAAGAAATTTTGTAGCCGGGCCTCTGTCACTTCTGAAAATGAGACAATGCCTGGATTATCACAGTGCCCATTGGCGGCAGAAAAACTTTGTTGGCCAACGGCTGTAGATACAGAGGGTGTGTGAAAAGGAAATCTTTGGTCAAGCGTCCTATAATGAGTGAAGTAGCCATCCTGATCCTCAGCATCTGTTTCTTCTCTGCTCTGCCTTACCACACCATGTCCGAACAAGCTACCCCCAACGTCCTGATGCCGTGAAATACTCGTCGTGCGTGAAGTCTTCGAACTGGCAAAGCGCAGCCTTATCAATATTGCAGACACCGACCTGTGTTGCCGCTTTGCAGCCGTACTGTGACATCTTGGCTCCATCGGTTCTATGGTGTATGGGTAAGCAGCCTTCTTTTCATGGTACTTTACTTCCCTCTTGAATGTCTTTAGAAACTGGTCAAATTGACGGCTAGCTTTGCCAATGCTCCTGGGCTCGGCCGAAGGTTGCTTGATATTCATGCCGAAATTGAAGTGGAGGCCCGTCCGTACGCAATGTTTAGACTGGATCCACTGTTTCCAAGGATCTCTGCAAGGCGACAGCGAGTGCCTCATCCTATTCTTCTCCACCCTTAATCATGCCTATGCCAGCTCCTTGATGATTGGTCCTCCGCTTGCAGGTGAACCTTGCACTGCCTTCGGCCTTGCCATGGCCGACTTTGAAGATCTTTACTTGAGGGAGATGATCACCGAAAACAAGTTTGATTGGTGCCGACACAAACTAGTGCGCACTGAAATTGACTTCAATATGGAACGCATTGCGCTTGCGTGGGTCCTAGTTCCTGGCCAGCCTGCGCCTCCCTGTCTTGGTGAGTTTCTGTCGTCCTGCTTCTTGTTCTAGTTAAATGTTTGTCCATAGGCGATGGTGCGTACTTGACCTGTACCTGCCCCTGTCATACATGTGCTGTCGGTGCTGGAGTTAGTTCTGCATCGGTGGTGAGTGGGCCTTCAGGCGAAACTGGCGTGTAAGGCGAAGCGAAGCATATAGTAAAGATGAGGGGATAGTATGGCTAAAGTTTCCGATATGTCCAATAAAGATCCTTCCCAATTATTCTTCGAACTCTGGGCTGGTTTTTATTTTTAAAGTGAGATAAGCAAATCTGCATATCGTACTGCTGAGCGGGCCTGCCAAATGGAACAATTATGCTCAGAGCTAGGGAAGCCGACCGAGGTGGTACTCTTGCAATGCCTATGCATGCTTAAGATGCTATCCGCAGTGGTCGTTCCGCATGTCATCACCGCGCATGACTTCCACCCGGACGAAACCGCTCAGTAGAGTAGAAGTCCGTAATACTAAAGCGACTATCACCTAAAGGGAAAATAAAGAAAATCTGAATCTGCTACTCAAAATTTTTCACAAGTCTGAGGGCATACTCCTCCCTGCTGAAATTGTTATTCTCCTTCATCGTCTGAGATTATTTCTAGGCCAAGATCAGCCAGGTCATTGTCATTATCTTTGGCTACTCCTGAATCTTGTTCTTGGCTTTCGTCTGGATTGGCCGAAGTGCTTAATTCCAGCTCTTGCAGACGGGCAACAGATACGTCGATGTGCTGTTCAAGGTCGGGTATGTCAATACTTTCACGAGCTTGATATGGTACTACTCTGAATGCTGCTATAGGACTGTGCAGCAGAGTCCCGTCGAGTTCGCATATGATATACGCACCGCCTTGGTTTCTTGAGACCACAACCATTGGCCCAAAATAATGAGGTCACATTTTGTGGTTTAGTGCCTTCTCTATTGCCATGTTGTGCACCAGTACAAGGTCGCCTCACTTGAATCTGAAATCGCGGATAGTTGCAGTGTGTTCTTTCTCAAAGCGAATGGCCACACGGTTGCAATGCTTGTAGACTCTTGCCCTAAGCCAAGCCAAGTCTTCTTGTCGTTTCTGTAATGCTATAGCCCTTTGCGTGATGAGATTTGTTGTAGAGAGCAGTGAATTTGGCAGTGGTAATAGGTAGTTGGCTTCCACCATGTCAAAGGGCAGTATGGGGTGCGCTCCTGTTGCTGTGAAATAGGGCAAACAACCCATACGCTTCCAGGGGGTGACACGCTCTGACCAGAAGACCGAGTGAGCGACTTGTGACCATTGGCTCTGTTCTCTGTCAGCCGATTTGAAGAGTTCCTGCCATACGTCGAAGTGCGTGCGCTTGACTATGCCATTCGTGCAAGAGTTGTAGCCGCTGATTCTAATATGCTTGACATGATACTTGTGCTCCAGGTATGAGAGAGCAGCGATGAAGGGCTTGCCATTGTCAGATATGATTTCTATTAAGGTGTCCCAGCGACACAAGATGTTACGATTTCTTGCCTTGCGACGCACTGCTAAGGGGACTTCTACTCATTTTCCCTGAAGTTGACACCATGCGTCCCTCTATCCATAGATTCCTATCTTTGCGACTCTTTCCCCTGTGTCATGCGACTTGTCTTGATTCCTGCGCGCCATGTACATCATGGACAGCTTTGCCTTTACTATCTTTACTATCTTTCCCCTCGACGTCACCCTACACTCAGACCCCTCACATGTCTGCCTTCATGGACAGCTTCGCTTCCTTATCTTTGACTTCCTTTCACACCTGACGTCCCTTGTGACCCCTTTTTGACTGATAGGCATTGCACCTTTATTATACAGTGATTGCTGCCTTCTATGATACATTCTGCGATGACCCATGACTGAATACCATACGCCATGCATTGGCTGCCACTTGGTCCTCTGACCACCACGTGTCATTGATAGTCGACTCACGAACCTGTCTTATCTCTGACATCATACGATACCTGTCGCGCTCATGTGTTCCTCATAGCGCCATCTGTTTACCTACTATGTTGCCCTGTTGTTGTCTCTTTGGGGCTTGTACTAGTATATAGATCGTAGTCGAACTGGCTTGTACTGCAGTTCTGACTTCTTGTGTAAAACCACAATCAGTACTCGCGAATTTGTCTTCGACTTGCCTTTGCGCTTAAGTCCCTTGCTCGCCTTCATGCCTGAGCCCCGTCTTCTCTGACTAAGGTCAATAAGCTCTAGAAGCTAGTTCGACTCTTATTCATCCCTGAACTGAGTCCTAACCGACTCGCTCTACCAGAACCCTTGACAGTCAACTTAGAAGTACACGTCGTACTAAACGCCCCTGTGGTGGCGTTACATAAGATGTCTTGGAAGATCCAGTTGCCGAGGGCTTGAGCGGTTTCTTTACGGAGCATCCGGAACTCTGGATAGTGCGTTAATGAGCATCGGCCTTAGACTATGTAGGAATAACCCCCAGAGTGAGGGAGGTGCATGGTATCCATACACATCTTCGCAAAGAGTGGTGCTGGAGTCGCGACGACAGGTGGGATTAAGACTTGACGGGTTTGGCAGACTTGGCATATGTGACATGTGCGCACGTACCAGGCGATATCATGGCCCATAAATGGCCACCAATATCGCTCCATAACCAGGGCTCGTGTCGCATAAAACCCTCAATGGCCTACGTCATTGTGCGTGGCTATAACTGCTTTAATGCACTTTTGCTTATATAACACCCGCTTGTGGGCCCCTTGTGGATCTTGCTTCCAGAGAACATGGTTGTCAATGAAGAACTTGGACGCAAACTGGACTAGGTGGGCATACTCATTTTCTGTCATATCCATTGGCTGCTCTAGGAATTCTAGCCAGTCGTGGGCTTGCTCCAGTCGCTTATTGGCTTGTGTTGCTGCGAGACTTCTCGGGACTAGGTAGTAGTTTGGCTCCGAGCTGAGTGTGTTGTCCATGTCTATGGCGTGACTTGCGACTCCAGTTGTGAGTGTATAGAGGAGTTGGTTCGACTTTGGCGCTTCAATCGGCTCGTTTATCATGTGCACGAACCCGTAGAGGTTGTCAGTCCAATCATCGAAGTCTTCTTCGCCATCACTTTCTTCAATATCGCCTGGTTGAGGTGGACGTCGCGAGAGACCATTGGGGCCGTGAAACTTGCCTAGGACATGCCTAAGCTTGAAGTGAAAGGTTAAAATAGAGACTATCCAGCGGTTTACGCTGGCCAAAGGGGAGATGTCGGGGTTGTTGAGCATGCCTTTGATGTATCTTGCGTTGACTTCCACTACCAGGTTGCGGACACCGACGAGGAATATTTTGTAAGCACAAAGGGCACAGTAGAGTCCATAAAGTTCCAATTTCGGCTGAGAGAAGCGATGCTCTCTGTCGTTGAGTGGAAGGGAACCAAAGTGAGCGTAGTACCATTTCTTGGGCATGTTCGGGTCCACTTGGCATAGATAGAAACCTACCGCCACCATAGAGGTGTCGACCGCGAGGATGACTGGGGAGTCAGACAAATAGTCGATCGGCTGAAGCGCAGGAGAATTTAGTAGGGCTTGTTTCAAGTCTTCCTGGGCCACTAGTTGGTCAGTGCCGAACTCAAAGGGAACTCCCTTGTGTGTGAGATTCACCAAAGTGCTTGCACACTTGGCAAAATTTTGAATGAATATGCAACACACTCCCACTGTGCCAAGGAATGCGTGGACTTCAGATAGGTCCTTGCATGGGCCCCACTTGATGATTTTGTCTACACGCGCCGGTTCGGGTAATTGGCTGAGAGGTGTGCATCTATGCCTAACTGCAGTGATTTCTTCCGCACATAGGGTGGACTTGTACCCGCTAAAGGTCCCACCCGAATACTTGACTCGTTGTACTACTCTGTTGACGCCTTGGAGGTGTTCCTATACAAATCTTCGGATGCCTGGGTTTTCAGGTATGGGTTCTTCTGTTCCATCTTCGAGTAGGTACCGCCCAACGGGGCCGCGGATCAGCACATCATCAATATAGGGAACGGTTGTTTCAGGTATTTCCGGCTGTAAGATATAAGTGACATTGTCATGGAAGCTGGGGACTGAGTTCATCCAGCCCATAGGTAGTGTCACGAGGCAAAGTGCGCCAAATGGGGATTGGAAGGTAGTGAGATCATGCGAGTTGGTTGAGATGCCTCACTCGTTGTAGCCGACATAGAGATCAAGCATACCTCCGCATGCCCGTCCAGCAAAGTGTTCGCCGATCTGATCTGTAAACGGGGTGACACCTGCATGCTTGATCGTGACTTGGTTAAGCAGCTCTAAGCTGTGTACAATGCGAAGAGATTTCCCGTCTTTCTTGACCACGCAGAACCACCATGAGTGATAGGATGAGTTGGAGGGCTCATAAACTCCTGCGTTGATTTTGTTTTTGATAAGCCAACAAACTTCGTCATAGATGCCGGGTGGGATCGGTATATTGTGCTGTGCCTAGGGCTTGTGCGGAATTGTCAGGATTTCGATTGGTGGAAAGAAGTCTTCGCAAAAATGACCTCGCTCTTGATTGGTCCAAGTGAAGGCACCATTCTGTAGACACATGAATTGATGGATTAATTTTCATTCCTTGGGTAAGAGGAATGTTCTGGAGTGGATGCAATCAAATTGCTCCTTGCGTTCTAGGGTGTACCTTCCAGTTGGCATGAATTCCTTTGGCTGAACTGGAAGTTGGGGTAAGTCTTGTAAGGGGTCGCCCTTAATTTTGCATATGATGCGGAATTGGCTGGGGAGCTCAGTTTTGATCAGTCAAATCTTGAGCACCACTGGCTTATACTTTTTACCAGTGAATATTGCAAGGGGTAGCTTCGCTTGTGAAAAGGAAATATATGGAGTGCCATTTTGAGAAATATTGGAGTGATTTTCGGACTGAGACAAGAGAGACGAAAGATAAGAATTAAAAATCAGTGCATTAGCGTTGCATAGCAATAAATAGGCCACAGTAAGTTCTTTGCATGTTGTAGCGGCAGGTAGTGATGCGCAAGCCTCGACCGAGACTTGGCTTTTGTTGTGGTCGAATTCTAGTGATATTGCGAGCTCTCCTTGGTGTGGGACCAAATCATCAATACTCAAAAATCCACTACTTGAGGTTGGTTCTTGGGTACTAGCTTGTGTCGCTCCAAGAACCAATAGCTTCCTTGCTTAATTGTAGGCACGGTCGCTTGCTTGCTGGTGTTAGGATTGAGGATGGTAATTGTTTGATTTTCGTCGTGATAATTGTGGACCACCAATTGTGTGAGTATGTCAAAAGGTCGGCCAAGTAAGATGTCGTAAGCAGGTGAACGCAGGATGTGGACTTGCAAATACAGGTGATTTTGCCGACAAGGAAGGGGATGTTTTGGGCTAGGCCCAGAGATTGGTTGACTCCACCGTTTGCTGAAACCATATTGAGGCAGATGCTAGGATCGTAAGGGAGTGCCAAAGTGGTGCAGACCTCTTCTGACATCGCAACAATTTGACATCCCGGGTCTAGAATTGCCTCGACTTTCTCTTGATTGTCCACCACTGGAAGTATTGCGCAAAGCGAGTTTGATTCTGCCACCACTTTGATGGTGTCTTGCGAATACTGCTCATTTGTTGGGTGGGACTTCAGAAACGCCTTGTAGGGATCGGCAATAATTGTTGCGTCTGCGGGCGGTACTCGAGTTGCAGCTGAGAACGATGCTGGCATATGCACCTCTTGTGCTGCCAATCCATCGGCTTTTGGCTCCTCTTTGGCTACTTCTTCAATCATTGCCTGCATCACATCTTGAGTGATGCACCACCTAATGGTCGCATCGGCAACTTGGGTTCGGAGCTCTGGAGCCAGGGAGAGCAGTTCGTGTTGCATTACTGTAACTTGTGTATCCATGACTCAGTCGTAGACACTTCGGGCCACGTTCTCATTGTAGATCTTGGCCGTAGTAGTGTATGCTTGCTCATTCTTGCATGGAAACGTCGGTCGCTGGGCCGGCCTCGCTGCCTTGGCCGGGTTACTGTTAGTCGCATCTGGTGCTGTTGCGTACGGGTGAACCACTGGAGTCACTTCTTGGTCAATGCTTGCTGTCGGTTCTCGGCTTACTTGTGCCAAGTGAGGCGGTTGTTTGTGCTGTGACTTTGGCTGACTTGCTGCGCCGGCCAAAGTGCTCGCCTCCACCAATTGAGTGCTTGAACTGCTGATCTGTGCGGGCTGAGACTTTGCACCCGCTCTTGTTCTTGGATTGAAGTGTCGCCTTAGTACGTAGACGCCAGGTTGTCCAGCCTTGGGACATTGATCTTCGAATCGCACTGACTTTCCTTTCGTCGGCTGTTTGTCCGTTTCATACATCTGAGCCAACATTTCGAGGAGCATTTGCGCCACTCCCACTTGGTTCGGGTTTTGCCAATGGTATTCATCCATGCGATTGCGAAGCCAGGCACCAGTGATATCCCATGGAACCATTGCTCCAGAGGGCAGCACCACCTTGCCTTCGTGGTTTTGCTTGCACTTGCCAAGGCGGGTGTACTCATTCACTATTTCGCATTCTCAGATGAAATGGCTGGTGTGAAGGACTCACTGATCAGTGAGGCCGTTTGTACTTGGAACTCGAAAGAGGACGTCGAACAATAGGGAAGAGGAGGAGGGTGACTAGGAGGAACAGGAGTAGTGGCTTGAGCACGAGCAGGACTGCAAGGGAAAGATTCAATTCAATGATGGTAGAAGAGAATGGACAGGGGAGTCTAGCAAGTGATTGTCACAAGTGGACAGTCTGAGGGCTGTCCGTAGTATTAGGCTGGCTTATATACCTAGTTACATGGTCTGTGCATAGTAGAATACTCTGGAATACAGTGGAAGCATTATAAATAGTGTCCAATGGCGTTAGTCTCTCTTAGGTCTCGTGACCTTCTCCGCAGTACATCCTGTAGAAGCTGGTAGAAGGCTATAGAAGGTCATAGAACCTTCTAATACTAATAATAGATCCTTGTTTACCTGTTAGTAATTTGTTTGGACCCTGTCCACAAATTATAACAAGTCAAATCATCCAAAAACATCAGGCGACAATGAAAACGCGATATTGTGACACCTCTACTCATCACTTTTGCGCAAACGGACATGGTGGGACCATAGAGCCCAGGTTTCCTACTATATGGGAGGTGGAACCAAGGGTCCTAGTCGGACAACTTGATAGTACCCTTTCCTTTGAGTGTGGCAAGTACTATTGCTAGTACGTTGGTATAACTAAGTCATGAATGTGGCATACTAGTTCATGACAGTATCCCCTTTTTAGGGTGGTACTACGCCAATAGTACCTTACTAGAGGTTACTAGGCCATGGGGCTTTGGGATGGCAGGCATGGTACTGTTGTACTAGGGTGTTGGCGTGTTTCATCTGGGATGCTGGAAGCCATGAGTTTTCTGAGTTGGGATATCCCTTCCACTTGATCAAATACTGTATACCCTTTCTATTAGGGCTCAGTCTTGATTGGAGAATATCCTCTACTTCGTAATGGTCTTCCTCCCCTTGGACAATCTCTGGGGGTGGTCTTATAAAGTTGGGTCCGTGCGCGTTGGTTTCTTTGTATGGGGATATAAGTGATATATGGAATACTGGGTGAATGCGCCATGCTTTGGGTAGTTGGAGTTTGCAATTGATTCCCCAAGTGGATAATACCTTGAATGGACCGTGACGTCTAGGTGCCAGCTTGGCTTTTGGGTGTGTAGTGTGGACGTTGGTGCCTTCCAGCCACACTAGGTCTCCCTCCTTTGGTTGAAACGTGGGGTTGTCTGGACAGGTGTTCTTCATTACCTCCACTGCCACTTTTAAGGCTGCTGTGACTTCTAGTCTGATCTGGTCTAAAGTTCGTAGGCGTTCTTCTACTGTGGGTATTTTGGTTGCGAAATTTACTGGTGGTATGAACCCTGGCTTGAATCCGTACCATATTTCGAATGGGGATTTTCCCGTGGCACTGTGTTGCCTAGTGTTGTGCGCGAATTCCATGAAGGGAATTAGTTCTGCCCAATTATCGGCTTGGAAATTGCAAAAGACACGGAGGTACTGCTCCAGTTCTTGATTAACTCGTTCTGTTTCCCCATCTGTTTGGGGATGGAAGGCTGTGGACATAGTGGACTTTACTCCAAGTAATTTCCAAATTTCCTGCATAACTTTTGATGCAAATTGTGGGCCTCTGTCTGAAATAACTTGTCTGGGTAGACCTGTTCGTCTCCAGACTTGGTCTATGTATAACTTTGATGTTTCCTCTGCGGTGATGGATTTGGTGCATGGTGCGATGATGGTAGCTTTACTGAGTCGGTCAACTACCATGTATAATGAGTTGAAGCCTTGGGAGGCTGGGAGGTCTGTAATAAAGTCCATGGTGATGATTCCCCAAATATCGTCGGGAACTTGGTTGGGTTGCAAGGGTACTTGATTCTTTGGCTTGATTTTCGTGGACTGGCATATGGCACATCCGTCCACGTAACTTTTAACGAATGTGGATATTCCTGGCCACCAAAAGTCTCTGGAGACTAATTCATAGGTCTTCCACCGTCCTGGGTGGCCTGTGGCGATGTGATTGTGATATTGTTTTACGATGTCCCTTCGTAGATGTTCATTTCTGGGCACATAAACTTGGCCTTTATAAAGGATGATCCCATCCTCTAGATTCCAATCTTCTAAGCCCTTTGTAAGGGCTCGTGGGCCGTTCTTCAATATAGAATCCAATGCATGGCTGACTTCACTGTCGAAGTCTTGGGTTGACTTGATACGCTGGCGGAGTGTGGTATCCCCTAATACTGTGATTGCTGTGGGGCGGACTGCGTGTATTGCAAAATATTTATTATCTAGCAATACCCGTTCACTATCTTCGATAGTTATCCCCTTTTTAAGGTCTGGACGCCTGGACAACGCATCTGACTTGTTTTGCGTGCCAGGTTTATGGACAATAGTGAACTTGAAACGGGACAAATATAAAGACCAGCGGGCTTGTCGGTGAGTGAGCTTTTGTTTTGTAGCAAAATATATGAGGTTATTGTGGTCCGACCAGATTTCGAAGCTGTTGGCCCATCCCTCCAAATAGTGGCGAAATGTTTCCAGGGCACGTACAATTGCTAGTAGCTCCTTGTCATGGATTTCATAGTTAAGTTCCGCAGGTTGTAAAGCCTTGGAATGATAGGCAATAGGGTGCCAACGGTCCAATGCATCTGGTTGTTCAAGGATTGCCCCTGTCGCAAAATCACTAGCATCTGTGATAAGGCGAAAGGGTTTACTTTGGTCGGGGAGCGCTAAGACAGGCGCCGTCGTGAAAGTAGTTATAAGGGATTGGAAGGCAGATTGTGTGGCAGCGTTCCAGATGAAGGGTGTATCCTTTTTTGTTAGGTCAAATAAAGGGCGGGCCGTTAACGAGAAATCTTTGATAAAACGGCGATAAAAGTTGCAAAAGCCTAGGAAGGCCTGGACATGTTTAACGGTTTTTCGGGATAGGCCAATTTGTAATTGCCTTGATCTTGGTTGGATCCATAGCTACTTGACCCTCAGAAATGATTAGGCCTAAATATTCGATAGAAGTTTGTGCAAAAGAGCATTTCTCAGGTTTTAGGAACAAGTCGTACTTGACTAGTCTTGAGAGAACTGTGTCAGTGAGTTTTGTGACAAGGGTCATGTTATCCGCGAATATTAGTATGTCGTCCAGATAGACTACTACTTGTCCTTGGTCTACTAGGTCTTCAAAGATCATATTCATGAACGTTTGGAAGGTAGCGGGTGCATTACAAAGGCCAAAGGTCATTACTGTTGGTTCAAAAAGGCCTAGTGGGGTCTTGAAGGCGGCTTTATACTTGTCTCCCTCTCGGATACGGATGTTATTATATCCCCATCTTATGTCTAGTTTGGTAAAATAACGGGCCCCACGCAACTTGTCTATTAGTTCCGGAATAAGTGGCAAAGGTGCCACATTCTTGATTGTGATATCATTCAGACGGCGATAGTCTTGAACCGGGCGAAGCTTCCCATCTTTTTTGTCTACAAAGAAAAAGGAGCTTGCCATGGGTGATTTAGATGGCCTAATGTAGCCTCGTTGCAGGTGATCTGTGATGTAGGTTTTGAGGGCTAACTGCTCTCCTGGGGTTAGACGATAAATTGAGCCATTCTTCATTGAAGATGCAGGTTTCAGGTCAATAGCGTGATCCCAGGGCTGGTGTTGTGGTAATCGGGATGAGGCTTCCTCACTAAAGACTTGATTGTACTTTAGAAACTGGGCTGGGATGTGTTCTAGGGGGTTCCTTGACGTTGTTTTCGTGGCAATGGCTGTACTTGTAGTGGTTTTAGCCCGTATGGCTAAATGATCGTATTTGGCGAAACTATGGTGGTATAGAAACAGTTCTATGGCGTCATGGTCAAATGGGTTGGATTCTTGGGCATCATCTAGGGATGTAGGTAATATCATGTTGATAGTGGTTGATCGTGTCTGCGCACGCCTTGATGTAATCGTTAGTGGTGTGGTCGTTAATGTGCATGTAATAGGGCATCTTGTAAAGGAAATACGAGGCAGTGCCCAATCCACTTCCGGGTTGTGAGCTAGGAGCCAGTCTGTTCCCAATATAATGTCATGGTCCCCTAATGTGGTGACATATAATTCGGCTGTTTCTTCATGGTGGTCTTGATCTGCTTGTATCCGTAAACGTTGTACGGTTGTGAAACGAATGGAACCACATTTATTAAGTGTTCCATCTACATTCTTGACTGGCAGTGGCGTAATTAAAGATTGCAATGTGAGCCTATGTTTCTTGGCAAAGTCGTGGTCGAGAATAATTCCTTCTGCACCACTATCTAGTAGTGCACATGCACTGATTTCATGACCGGATTTATTTTCCAATTAGAGACACTCTCAATGTGATTGAAGGTGAATATCTATTTCTTATAGTATCACCAGGTACAGGGTCGGAATCTAGTGTCTCTAATAGCGAGAATCTATGTACTGTTGCAATTTGTGATGTCCTGACTGACAGTGCGGCAGTAGGACCATTTAAAAATCCTCGTTGTTGAGGGAAGGGATAGCGTGATGTGGGTAGTTGATTGACATGGAAGCTACTTGAGCTGGGTGATCTTCCGGCTTGTCTTCCATGGTGTCGTCCAGTGTGGTTGTGGCGCGTGCTTTAAAACTCAACCGGGGGTGCGAAGGTCCTTGGCGTTGATTTCCTTGTCGTTTCTTTGTACGACAGTCCTTGGCTACATGGTTTGGCTTGCCACAGTAGAAACAGAGTTTCTCCCTAAATCGTTTCTCCTTTTCCTCTTTGGAGAGTTTTCCTCCAAATTGGGGACCAATGGGTAGTGTGGCGTTTATTTGGGTGTCTTCTTCTTCTATAGCCAGGGCTCTATTTCTAGCGCCCTGTCTTCCCGTTTGCGTAAAGCCCGGAGTATTGTAGATTCGCCAGACTCTGTCAAAGTCTCGTGCTTTTTCTGCTAAGAGGTCCAATGTCGTGGGTTGTGGTGAAAGTCCCACTATTTTGTTGTGAAGGGCCACGGGGATGGCTCGGCGGAAGGCAAACATTTTGGTCTCATCATTTGCCCCTGATCGTGAAGCATGTGTGGACCACTCTTGGTACCATTCATTGAAAGGCCTATTCCCCATTTTAAGGGTGTACATGGCATTAGTTGCCTCTAGTTTAGTATGTTCCGGAATAAAGTGTTTCTTGAAGTCATCACGGAAAGCTTCCCAAGTTCCAAAGTCTATGGCGGGTCTAGTGGCTAAGGCTGTCTTTTGTCTATCTTGTGCCCATTCACCAGCAGGTGTCCCCAACTTGAAATGGGTTAGTGCCGCGGAAACTTTTCTTCCCACATCAGTGTATGTTGCGTCGTTCAAGTAATAGTAGTTGGCTAGGTTGTTCCAGAATGCTTCAGCTTTCTCTGCTTTACCGTCAAAGGGTTCTGGGGGTACTCCAAGGAGTTTGGATGGTGCTGGGTTTGCCATTAGAGCAGGTGCCCCCGGGGATGGTGGTGTACTAGGGGATGAAGGAGGGCTCGGTGTAGACTGTGACGGAGCTCCAAGGGTTAGTTGTTGAGAGCTAGACGCTGCGGATTGAGTTGGTGGCTGTGGGCCAGTATGTAACGCCACCACAGGGGCGTTAAGTACAACGTGTACTTCTAAGTCGACTGGTCAAGGGTTCTGGTAGAGTGAGTCGGTTAGGACTCAGTTCGGGGATGAATAAGAGTTGAACTAGCTGCTAGAGCTTATCAACCTTAGTTTGGAAAAGCGGGGCTCAGGCACGAAGGCGAGCGAAAGACTTAAGCGCAATGGCAAGTCAAAGATGGGTTTGCAAGTACTGATTGTGGTATTACACAAGAAGTCAGAACTACCATACAAGCTAGGTGGTATGCTGCTTTTATACAAGTACACGGTGTTTGGTTATGCCAAACACATGGCGCAATCCTAGGATACGGGTCCTAGTGAGCTTATCGTACTATGAGTCATATCGAAAGTACTAGTAGTTTCCGTGGAGTCACGCGGGACCCTGATGTCGTCAGCGGATTCTAGAAGTCATAAAACCTACCAATGGTACGATCACGGGGTAGGTGCGAGATAAGAGCCGAGACCTGAATCGAAGCGGATCCTAACCGTAAACGAGTCACAAGCTAATCGATGAAATGGAAGTGGTGGAAAGGAATAGTCAAGCGATAGGAAGACGATAAGAGTAAAAGTTCATAACATTACCCCCCCGTTAGAATCAAAGTTGCCACAACTTTGACTAGTCACTGCCGACGTAGTCATAGACGTCAGCGTCAACATTGTTAGTGGGGGTAGGACTGCGAGGAACAGGACACGTATGTCGTCGTAGGAATAAGTGGCGGCCTCGTTCTCCACACTTTCGGCATAGTTCATACATGGGACAATCGATTTCGTCGTGCTGGGCATCGAAGTGGAGGCACTTCCCACACCAGCGGGGTCGGTGGGAAGGTTCCTCATGACGGGGTGCCATTGCTGACACCCGTCGGATAAGGCATGACTGAATGCCATGGCTGTCGCTGCCGCAGTAGGCGCACACGTACATCGTCATTCGCCGAGGACACTCCGCAATCAAGTGGTCAGTGGACTTGCATATGAAGCACTTTTGGACCGCCTCTTGCTCTTGCTTTCCCCTTGTAGTCGCGGCATCTCACATGGCCCTCTCAACCTTGGTGAGAGGGGCATCGAGTCAGAAGCGTGTCGGGGTCGAATGGGTTTTGCTGTGATTTCGGCGTACTTGTCCAAAATAAGGGGGATTGCTCGTGCGTACTGGAGCCGCTTTCGTACGCTCGCGAACTCCATGTCCAGATGAAACTGGTCACAGGTCGCCTCCGTTTCCAACCTTCTCAGGTCAGCGCGGCGCGCATTAATGGCGTCTCTTCGTGTCAAACATTCCCGCAATCACGAGACATCAGCATGCAGTCTCGGGTCATGAAGTTCGTTAAGAACTTCATCGAGGATGAGGCTTCGGGGGTCATGAGGGTGGAAGAGATCGATTTGGTTTTCCGTCACCATTTGTGGTAGTCGGTCAGAATAGATGGTTCGTAAAAAGACCTGCGTGACATAGCTGGGCTGCCCCTTTCCCATAGTCCCTACACACTCTTGATAGTGTTTCCGGTAGTAGATGTACTTGGCGACTTCCTTGCGCCCTTCTTCTCCAATCATAAGGGGAAAGAAGGTCGGTTGCGTGAGGTCGTTTGGGAAGAAGGGTATTCCGGGGTACTCAGGGTCTGCTTCTTCATCTTCATCATCTAGCAAGGCTCTCATCGGGTCAGGGGTTGCTTTGACAACAGTAACTGGGGGCGTAAATGTGTGATCTAGTCCCGCAGGGAACGGCTCCTGGGGAATAGCTTGTGATGGGATTACGGGGGTGGGTTTGAGTGGAGGTGGTGATTGTGGAGAGGACGGTGGCGGTGATACAACTCCAAGCACCTCAGTGGCCAATTTTAGCAAAGGGACGGGGGATTTGTCGTTAATGATGGAGTACGGGGTAGCCGGTGTACGTGAGAAGGTTTGTAATCCTTCTTCTTGCGAGGGAACAGTAAGTTTTTCAAGGATAATCTCAGAGGGTCGGCGGTGAGGAACGGTGGAGACGATGGGAGTAGACATGATAGAGGGTGAGGCCATGATATGTGTCTTTGGTTGATTTCCCCTTCCTTTATATCTTTCATCCAGCCCCTTCGGCGGTAGGATGTTGCCGATAGAAGTCGGCAATAAGATCAGCTGAGCGTCGTACATTCTCCAGGGGTTCCCACGAGCTGTCACTCATGGGAAAACCTTTCCACTGGACTAGGAATTGAAGTTTGCGCCCTCGGCCATACAACCTTGATTGCAGGATGCACTCTACTTCAAACTCCTCTTCTCCTTCGATAAGGTCAGGTGGGGGTCGCGTGAAGTTTTCCCCATGTAGCTCTGTCTCCTTATATGGCATCAGAAGGTTAGCGTGAAACACGGGATGGATCTTCCAGTTCTTTGGTAGCTCCAACTTGTACGACACATCCGATAAGACCTTCTTTATTTGGAAGGGGCCATACCGTTTTGGTGCTAGTTTTGCGGCGGGGTAAAAGGTCTGAAGGTTCGTTCCTTCCAACCACACCTGAGCTCCTTCTTGATAGGGGATAAAGCGGGTCTTCCCTTGGCCCGCCATTAGTTGTTGTGCATGTTTGATACAGTCCTGCGCGTGTTGCCGTCTGATAACCATTTCTTCCAGTCGTTGGTCTACAGACGGGGATGTCGTGGGTTTTGGGGTCCACGCCGTTCGCGGTTCCCAACCCATGATGAGGGAAAATGGAGAGTGCTTTGTAGTCGCATTCGGCCACGAATTATGAGCAAATTGTGCCACTGGCAATGCCTCTGCCCAGTTGTCTTGTTGTACGTTGCTCCAATGGCAAAGATATTGTTCAAGCCATTGGTTTGTCCGTTCTGACTGGCCGTCCGTTTGAGGGTGATAGGCGGATGAAATGTTTTGACAGATCCCCAATGTCGCGCACAGTCCTTTCATAAAAGCCGACGTAAATCGGGGATCTCAGTCCGTGATGAGTTTGCACGGGATACCGTAATGAGGGTAAACATGTTGGAGGTATAATTGCGCTACTCCTTCGGCCGATATTGACTCATTACATGGTATGAAGATTGCTGCCTTTGAGCAATCGTGGTCGGTGATGGTAAGAATGGAGTCGTAACCCTTGGATGGGGGCAGCTTCGTGATAAAGTCCATAGAGACGACTTCAAATGGTTCCGTGTCTGGGTCTGTGGTTATGGGAAATAACCGCGGCTTTTGTCGATGGGAATTTATTTTGTTGGCTTGACATGTTGCACATCCTTTGACATACTCCTCTACATCTTTCCGCATGTTGGGCCACCAATAATCTCGTTGTAGGAGTTCATAGGTATTAGCGATTCCAGGGTGTCCCATGCTTGGAGTGTCGTGGAAAAAGGTAATTACCCCCCACTTAAGATCGTTGTCCCCGACAACGACAAGGGCATCGCCTTTCCACCACAAGCTGTTTAAACTTCTTTAAGTTATGTGGCTCTACCCATCGGAGGACCTCCTTTTCGTCAATATTTTGTGAGATTTGGGTCCAGATATCCATGTCATGCATGGATACTTCAACTGCGCGCGCGAATTTTTCAGCGGGAAGAACGATAACATTGTTGTTGTCTTCCTGCCCCGTTCCGTGATCCACCCGTCGTGATAAAGCGTCCGCTCGACCATTACGATTTCCTGGAATATGCTTTAGAATGAAGTTGTATTCCGACAACTCAAGGAATTCACGCACAACGCGTCGACTGATCTTCCTTGGCTCTTTCCAGTACTGGAGGTTAGCGTGATCGGTGTGGATATAAATTTTGTGAGGGGATTCCTGCCAAGTACGTCCTCCAGGCTCGCAGCGCCTTCACTATTGCCAGTAGTTCACGATCATAAATGTCGTAGTTTGCGTTCTGCCGAACTCAAGGATTCGGAATGGAATGCGACCGGATGTAGCTTTCTTGTCCAAGCCCATTTGGTTTAGCACCACTCCGATTGCGACGTTAGACGTGTCTACTATCCATTTCAAATGGTTTTTCCAAAATTGGGGAAAAGAAGTACTGGTTCATCACCAATACATCTTTTTGATGGCTTCAAATGCTTCTTGTTGTTTTTGTCCCCATTGCCATGCCACTTCCTTTTTTGTTAGGTCGTGAAGCGGCCTCGCTTTTGTGGAAAATCCTCAGATAAACCTTCGGTAGAAGTTGCAGAACCCTAGGAAGGCTCGTACTTCTTTGAGGTTCTTCGG
>WTXK01000852.1:0-17065 GCA_025769895.1 Lactarius psammicola
CTCGCCATCACTGCGCGCCTTGACTGGGACATTGAAAGTTTCGACTTCAATGGCGTGTATCTCAATGGCAAATTGGACAAGAATGAAGAAATTTATATGTACCCACCGCCTGGCTATGAAGGCGATGAGAATACGGTGAAGCGACTCCGCAAGTCGCTGTATGGGTTGAAGCAGGCGGGGCGAAAGTGGTACGATACACTTTCACGTGCTCTCGCTGACCTCGGATTCTCTGTTAGCCAGGCAGACCCGGGGGTCTTTTATGCTCGCATTGGCGAGCATGTGCTCATTCTGGCAGTACATGTTGATGACTGCATCTTCACCGGCAGCTCAAGAGAACTTATTGCGCGTTATAAGAAGAAGATCAATTCATGTTATGCTCTGACCAACTTGGGGCCAGCGCACTGGCTACTAGGTATTAAGATTACGCACAACCGAGCTGTGCACACCATTTCGTTGTCGCAAGCGTCGTATATCGACACCATCCTTACTCGTTTTGCACTAGCCGACGCCAAGCCCTATGGGAGCCCAATGGTCCCAGGGGTTATTTATTCAAAGGAACACTCACCCAGCAACCCCGAAGAAGTCGCGCGGATGCAGAGAACCCCATACCAAGAGGCTATAGGAAGCCTTATGTACGCCGCCGTCGCTACCCACCCGGATATTGCTTTCACTGTATCAGCGCTTTCACAATTCCTCAGCAATCCGGGCGTCGCGCATTGGGAAGCAGTCAAAAGAGTTCTTCGTTACCTTGTGGGCACGAAGACTCTTGAACTCACTTACGGTGGCGAACGGCATGGTTTGGAGGGCTTTACGGACGTGGACGGCGCGACGCAGGAGCACCGTCACGCCATTTCGGGGTATGTTTTCCTTATTGACGGCGGTGCAATCTCTTGGCGTTCGAGGAAGCAAGAACTTGTTACCTTGTCCACAGCAGAGGCCGAGTATGTCGCAGCAACGCACGCAGCCAAAGAAGCCATTTGGCTGCGCAAGCTCCTCAGCGAACTCTTCCCCACTCTCCTCACACCAACCCTTTTGTATTGTGACAACCAGGCAGCCTTAAAGCTAGCGACCGACGACAATTACCATGCCCGTACCAAGCATATCGATCTTCATTTTCATTTTATTCGACAAACGATCACTAGCGGTGCGCTCAAATTTCTTTATTGTCCTACAGAGGATATGGTCACAGATATCCTTACAAAAGCCCTACCTAAGTGGAAGGTAGTGGCACACGTTGCCACCCTCGGCATGCGTCGAGCTTGCGGGGGTGTGATGGAGTTATTGCAAAGCGCTTAAGGCGCTATTCGTGTTTTGTTTCTCGCAACGGCCTTTCAGTTTCGTATGGCCACTAACATGTCTCAATTGCGACTGTGTTGACTAGTTTACTTATGCGCGTTCGTGTTGCGCCTTATGTTCTCATGTTGTGATATTAGGTTAGTTGTTTCAAGCTCGACCGCCTCGGATGTCTCTATTACGGTTAAAAATGACGCAAATTTGCGTCAAGCTTTGGAGTACTATACATCATATTTTCTAGTTTTAGCTACGCTACTGTACGATTAGTTAAAAGGCTCAAAAGAGCCCCTAAGAAATGTAGCTTGATATTCGCGCTCTTTCACCCTCTCTCACGTGCACTCAATCTCCAAGCGTTTCCGCTCGTCTCTACGTTACCTAACGAGCCCATAATCGCATCAATATTTTCCGCCCTCACCGTCGCACTCTCTGATAAACATCCCGCACATGCCACTTACGCAGCCAAATACCTCCGCCATCTTCGAAATCAGCCTCACGCAGTATCTGGGTTCCCGCACCATGTAGTCACAACGTCACTTGTGGACGTGTTGGCATTTCAGGCATTAAAATCCAGCAATGTAATGCATATCATTGAGGAGATGGCAGTCCTCTGCCAAGAACTCCTCACCTCAGATCCATCTGATGACAACACCACTAGCTCCATCACTCTCCTTTCCAGTGTAGTTTCATCCAAAATCTGTCCACTGATCCCGGATCAACCAAAGGATAAAATCATCGAGTGCCTGCGACTGTTGAAGGTGCACAAACCGGAACTACAATGTGCTCACTTCGCCCTTGCCCTTTGTCTCCGCGCTCGCTATTTAACGACTTTGGTGAATGACGATTATGAAGAAGCTGTGTCAATCCTAGACGAAATTATTAGTTCCAGATCCCCCAGAGACAGTCAGGATAAAGATCTAGCCAATGAAGCTCAAGTGTTGGTGGCAAGTCTAGCAACCTTCCGATCGAGTGCGCACAAGTCCCCTGAATATTCAGAGGAGGCAATATATCACGCTCGTGTCTTTCTCAGCTCATTTCCTGTTGAACACACTCTTACTTCTGATATTAATTGTTCCTTGGAAGACCACGCAAAGTTGCATTTCAATTACTTCGGTTCCATCGATGGCCTTGAAGTGTCGTCTAGCAATTCACCCATATCTCAGCCACAGCCAGTGGTATTCCATAATTCAGAATTTATTCAGATGAGCAAGAAGGGGTTCCGCCTTGAAGCACTCCTCTCTGTGATCCGCAATAACAACATAACGCAGATCGACGAAGCTATTGTAGAGGGCCGATCCATACTTGCCTCGTTTTCTTCGAGCCATCCACTTGTGTCAACAATTTTCGAATTATTCAGCCAGATCCTCGATGAAGCATTTGAGTGCACATACAAGATCAAGTACCTTAATGAGTCTATCAGCACACGCTCTCAGGTTTTGGGGTGTCCGTCACACCCATCCCGGGACGAGCGCTTCAGAATACTTAGTCGGCTTTCCCAGTCTTTGCTCACCCACTCCCTGTACTTTCGGGGTTACCGAACACAAGTCCTCCATGAAGGGCTGGAACTACTCTCCCAGTGTGTCAACGACGGTCATGCAAACTTTCCTGATCGATTCCAGTTGGCATGCACGTGGGCGACTGTTGCTCGACGTACTCAACACCCTTCCGTCTCCAAAGCGTACGAGAGCGCTGTGTCACTGGTGAAAGACGCCCTGCTTTTTGCACCAACACTGCAGTTACAGCACGCCACTCTTGCCACATCTGACCACACACACAGGATGCCGCTGAACTATGCCTCTTATTGGGTCGGCCTGCATCGACTCAAGGAAGCGATCGAAACTCTTGAAAGAGGGAGAGCCATGCTCTGGTCCAAGATGCGTCACCTTCGTGTCTCAGTCGATAAACTCCTGCAAACAGACCCAGATTTAGCACACAAGTTTGGAGTGGTCAGCCGAGACCTTGAGGAGCTCACCAAGTCTGTCCCACCGAGCCGCGAATTAAGCATGGATGATAGTGCAGCCGACGACCTCAGGGCCGTGGACCCATTCAGTCGTCTCCTGCTGAAGCAACGTAGGCTTTTGAAGGAACGTGACAATCTCATTTTGCAGATTCAAGCCCTGCCAGGCTTCGACAGCTTCCTGACATCTCCGTCGTTCAACATACTCCGTTCTGCTGCATCGTCTGGTCCTATCATTATCATAAACCACTCCAGATGGCGCTCTGACATTCTGATCCTTCTTCACAACACCTCTCCCTCCCTCATCCCTACCCCTGATGATTTCTACCACCGTGCAAGCGCATTAAAGGATAAGTTATTAAACTCGTGATGTGAATACAGGCTTGATTCAAGTCACTACAATGAAGTCCTTGCCTCAGTCCTCTTAGAGCTTTACATCCTCATTGGCAAACCTGTCATCGACCGACTCTGTCAGTTGAAAGTACCAGAACAGTCCCGGATCTGGTGGTGCCCGACATCCGTGTTTTGTTCTCTTCCTCTCCATGCCATGGGTCCAATCCCATCCGATGACGGCGAGATGCGCTATTTCTTAGATCTCTACATCTGTTCCTATACCCCAACACTGGCCACCCTCATCCAGTCTCGTAATCGCAATTCCGATTTGCAAGCTTTGGGTCGACCTTCAATACTACTTGTAGCGCAACCTGACCCATCACTTCCAACCGTGGGGGGAGAGATCCAAGTCATCCAGTGACTCGATACCGGAGTGACAAACCTTATCTCAGAAGCTGTGACATCCACTGCAATCATTGATGGCTTCCATCACCACCGCTTTGTTCATTTCGCGTGCCACGGCACACTGGAGGCCCGCAAGCCCTTTGACACCGGATTTGAGCTTCACGGAGATGAGTGTCTGACACTACTCGAGATCATATGTTCTTGTCTCCCCACGGCCGAATTCGCATTTCTTTCTGCCTGTCACACGGCCGAGGTTACTGAAGGAAGCATCACAGATGAGGTTCTGCATCTCGTAGCCGCTGTACAATTTTGCGGGTTCCGGAGCATGGTAGGAACCATGTGGGCAATGGCAGATATGGATGGACAAGACCTGGCCAAGCACTTCTATAAGTTGATGTTCCAGAAAAGAGCCGAAGTGGAGTCAATACCGTACTACAAGAGATCTGCTGGCGCACTTCGGGAAGCCATGAAGAAGCTGTGGAGGAAGAGAGGGGTCACCTTGGAGAGATGGGTGAATTTTGTTCATTACGGTGCATGAACTGTGAGTATTCGAGTTTGATCAAATACAACTTTCGTGCTTACTCCCTTCCATAGCTGTACGTGGTGCGCGCGTTGTCATTCTTGATGCCAGTCTCAGTATGGTACTTTGTCTTTGGTATTTCCCCTCGCTTACGATACATTTGTCCTTGGATCACTCCTTTTTGTTTCTCTTTATGACCTCGTATTGCTTTGGCTCCCGCTTCCCTCCTGTTTACTTAAACTTTCTCTCCCATATCACTTCTATTGTTTCCCCTTTGTGTTTGCTGCCAGTGCTGATCCTTGTGTTCTTCTGCATTCGATGTTTTCCGCGAGAATACTCTCTACTCTTCCTACTTACTCCTACTGTGCTTACTAGCTGCTGACCGGTGTATATTTAAGGCCTGGTGTCTGTCACAGAATGTCGTCACTACTGCTCTTCAACTTGTCTCTACTAGAACAGGCCTAGCCAGGTGTCCGGCTTGGTCAGTGCCATTTGCCCATCTGCAAGTTATAAAACCCCCCACGCACGGCAGCCTACTAAAAATGAGTGAACCCCTCCTGGTCACCAGAGGGATGTCTCTGTATGGTCTAGACACATAATAAGGCCGAGTGGTGGGTCCTCCTTCCACTTAATCTTTCAGTAGACCCGATGCGTTGTTCTACTGAATTTCCACAGCTACTTGGGGAGTCATCTAGTCATCACGCGCACAAGAGAGACATACAACCATCCAGAAACTAGATTGAAGAAGGAATGCAGGGCTTGAGTGAGAGAAATGCGGGGTCAGCCGGGAACGGAAGACTACGGGTTTGTGGAGCAGAGACAGAGGCATGCAGCAATGAGTGAGGAAGGTGAGCCGTCACGCATGGGAGCCAAGGTCAAAGGGTCGAGCGACCAGATTGAATGAGACTTGGAACAAGAGACTGAGAAGAATAGCGAGACAAGACAAGATCGGGAGAATGTCAGAACTCAGGTAAGTGAGGCACTAGTGAGGCTAAGTGAGTGATACAATGAGGAGGACGATGACGGACAGAAACATCAAGACTTGGACGAACTTGTTAACACCTTACCAGGTTGAGAGAATCCTGCCAAAATAGAATGGTAACATGCCCATACTTGTATTGCTTAGATAGTGAAGTGCTACATAGGGTACTCTACCCTCAGGCACACAATAATGGATTCAAAAAAAAAAGAATGGTAACACGGCGTTGACATATTCTTGCAGAGTGAGCCACCTCCAAGACTGAACAAAGTATGGGGGTTCTAGCATGGTGTAAGGTAGGGAATATGACTGGGGCGACGGAGACAGAGATACCGCAGCGCGAAACACATCGAAGGGACATAGGTGGCCAAGAAAAGTGAAAAGTGATAAAAAGTGATAATATCGCACGGAAGTCCAGCGTCATGCATTCATAGTTGGAAATCCATGGCATTGACAAGAGTGGGCCGAGGTTGGTTCAGCGCGGCGTCCAATCGGGGGTCACCGGTCCGGTCATTGTTCATTATGTCCATTTTCCATACCCACTCAAACTTCTGCTATGAGTCAAAGAGGACGACTGATGAGATCAATGAGGGGCTATTGGATCTCAATGGGATGCACCCTCTCATGAATGAACCTCTTGAGGATCCACAATAACGACATCAAGGAAGCTATTGAAAAGTGCCAAACCATGCTTGCTTCGTATTCTCCAAGTGATAGGTTTGGATTTTCGCATTATTCGGACCAACCTCTTTAAAGGGTTCAAGTGCACAAAGAAGATTGATGAACACTTTTTGTCAAGCTCTTGAGCATCCATTCTCACAGCACGTCCTCCTCTCACCTCTTATCTGCCTTTACAGACCTTGTTCACCCGTTCCGCAAGGTCTTTTCTGGGCTCTATTTGCGAGATCAGGTTGAGGGGTCGAAACTACAATCTCAGCTTATCAACAATGGCCATGTGAGCTTTCCTGATCGATTCCGGTTTGCATGTGAGTGGCTTATATTGCCCAACTTCTCCATCATCCCCCCATTTCAACTACATATGACTATGTCGAGGGCAAGAGAGGCACACTGTAGCTGTAAAGTTGGTGCAAAAAGTAGAGCCTCTTGTACCAACTTTGTAGCTACAGCATGCAACACCCACCACGACGTATGACATGTCCCATAGGATTTTCGGAGGAAGGGCAGAGAATTGTTATTGGACAAGAATACATGGGAAATAGGCAGTGAACATAGAGAAGTGCTACATAAGGTTCTTCTAGCAGTTATGGACCGCATACATAGGGATCGCGCGGGTTTGCACAACTCCCGCTCGGGCATAGGTAGTACGAATCACAATACGAATCATAACAGAAATAAAGTCTCACTTGATATATTCAACAGTTCTGTACCCCAAGGCGCACGCTAATGGAATCGAAAAAAGCCTTATATCAGGTCGACTTGTATCAACTCGGGGAAGCAATTGGGACTCTTAAAAAGGGGAGAGTTTTACTCTGGTACGAGATGCGTCACCTTCATACTTCAGTCGATCAATTTTTTCAAGCAGAACCACATTTAGGACCCAAATTTGCAATGGTCGGCCGAGACCTTGGGGGCACTCACCGGGTCCATCCCGCTTAGGCCTCGGTTTGAATATGGACGGTGGCAGAGCCAATGACCTTAGGGACATGGTCCCATTCGGCCACCCCCTGCTGGAGCAATGTATGCTTTTGGAGGAACGTGACAACCTCGTTTCACACGTTCAAGTGTGCACACGTGCACGATCTGTGAGTGTTCGGGTTTCAGTAGATGCGGCTTTCGTGCTTACTGCCACCCTGTATCAATGCGTGCAAACACTTGAACGTCATTGATATCGTGTTGGATGGGTTAGAATAAGGAGGTTCTAGACTAGATGTAATTCTATTGGGGGGTTGTGTACAATGCCGTCCTCGGTACATGAACTAGCTGGCCGCACTGGAGCCATTGTACGTTGTCGTCCATCACAACATTGATAAAAATTTATTCTATGGGCAATACGGGTCAATGTTGGTCCAATGAAGGGATAGCAATGAGATGACTCACATGACATTCCATCACACCGTGCTATACCCCCCATCAACACTTTTCGAAGGTGCGGCCTACAATACAACAGTATTCATGTCTCCTTGATTCTCTAAGTGCCCACCTTTCTTCGTGCAAAGGCCTTGGCCTTTCACCAAGGGTCAGAGAACTAGTCTGTTTCAGCCGAGGTCTAAAACTACGTGGAGAATAGGCCCTGTCAACTGAACCCAGCAGGACCTACGAACTATGTCATTGTTCAAACGTAGTCACCGCTATTCATCCGCCCGCAAACTGCACTGCACCCAAGGCAAAACGCCTCAGACCAAGGGAGGCCGCCACATCGACTCATTTGACATGCTTGCTGCTCTTGGCATCAATACGTCAATGCCGGTGTCAGTCACACAGACTCTTGTTGACTGCTCGAAGGAGGACTTTCAGCGCAAACTGTAGCAACGGAAGCAGTACAAGCCTAACATGCTCAAGGGGCCCACTCAACGAGAGCGAACGTGCCATTGTCCTCCAGGTGGTCTCCGTATGGTCCAGGTCCTCAATAAGGCTGAATGGTGCGTCCTCCTTCCCGTTTAACTTTCAGTACAGACCCAATGCGTCGTCCTAACCAACCATCCCGGGCGTTTGAGGCGTGATAAAAGCAGGCTGCGTCGTGTTTCACTCGATCCTTAACTGATTCTCATGATTGCGCAAGATAGGTGGGGCTCCACTGTATGTGCTATGTGGCACGTATGTGAGTTTGGTGACGGGGGGAATACAAGAAGGGTGGAGGAGATTGAAGAAAGTAGATGAGAAGGGGAGAAGCAGAAGAGGTAACGAGTACATACAAGGATCAGGAAAGTGCGGAGCCTTGAGGTCATGCGGCATCTGGAGCTCTAGTTAAGCGGGGTCATACGCAGGTAGAAGCCAGATGGATGGTTAAGCGGAGACAGAACTATGTGATGGTGAGTAGGGAGGCTGAGCAGCGGCGTGCGGGAATAGATGGCAAGCCGTGAGCGACGAGACTAAGTGAGGTTGAGTAAGACTAAGGATGATAGCGAGACGGCGTTGATAGGACTAAGGCAAGCGTCGAGGGTGTCGGAACTAGGACGAGCGAAGCACTGATGAGGCTTAGGCGAACGAGACGATGAGGACGACGGGCAGAAATTCGAGTTGAACAAATTTGGGGGTTTCAACTCGCCGGGTGACATCGACTTGGGTGGTGTTACGTTCAGCCGAACGTCTGCCTGACTGAGGCGTGTGGTCCCTTGTAATTTGATAAAGAGGAAAGTCTTGCGTAAGTCGACCTGCTGGAATACGACTGTCAGTACGTTGACGTCCTCCTTCAGACAGGAATTGAAGTTGGTAATGAAATAAAGAGAATCCCGCTTTAGGACTATAGTGGAGAAGCGCACAAGTAGAGGAGAAATCCCAAAGGACTAGGCTGATTGTCCAAGAAGTCAAAGCTACTGAATACAAGTGAAGGTAGCGCAGTACTTATACTACTATGATCCAGTATTAGAACTCCTCTTGAATATGAAACCGATGTAAGGGAACCAATAAGGTATCAGCGATAAGGGTGAAACATAGAACAAGTCCATCAGAACAATACAGTCAGGAACTGATCCATGAGGCGATCATGAGATAACAATGAGGCGAAACACATGCCACGATCATCAGATAAGAAACCACAAGGCCCATCATCTGTCAGGGCCATCAAACACATGTCCGATCCTTCCATCATCTTCCAGAACCTTCTAGGCTTCATTACGTGACTTGATCACGTGACTACTAGTCTTCCAACATAAGCGTTGTCGTCGTCTTCGTCCGATACCCAATCGGCTATCATTCGCCGGACGTCTTCCTCTTCTCCTTTGTCTGGAGAGTCTTCATCTATCCGCTCCCGCGTCATGTGCCATAACTCTTGCTTAGTCATGCCCCATGGCCTTGTCTTCGCGGGTGTCGTAGGCGGGTTCGTGACAGGTGGCCTGGCCCTGCTGAGAATCACACAAGGAAAATGGGGGAATCGCGACGCGGTGTGGATATATTCTGGCAATGTCAATGGCCAAAAATATGAAAAACTCTAAGCTCTAGTCTGTACGTAGGAATAATTGGCACAGACAAAGTAGGGAATTGGGCTCAAGTGGCGACCGCGACGATGACACAGCAACGTGAAACGAAGTCAAAGAGAGGTCAATGGAAATAAAAGTGAGAAAAGCCTGAGGCATAAAGAAGACGGCAGGAAAAGGTGTGTTAGTGGCATGGTATGGCAGTCCGGCGTTGTAGTAGAGAATGTGTGTATTTTATTTCACAAGGTAGAACAGGAACGTACAACGAATATTTGAAGGAAACCACGCCCTCGTCCCAGACAGCTTGAAAGAGTGAGGAATTGTTGACGATTAGGTGGAAGAACACAGTGAAAGTTCAAAGAGATGGTCAAAGGGGACGACTTGACGATGGCGGACTAGCGCAGACCATGGGGTTGGCACTAGGAGCAAATGAGGCAATTGGTGATGCTCAGTAAAAAAAGGAAAAGTCAGATTCAGTCAGCTGGTGGTCAGCCAGTGGTCCGAAACGGTCATTGGGTAGTCATTCTGACTAGAATACAGATATTTGCAAGATATCTGACCCCGATTGACTAGAAATCGCCGCTTGCCGGAGTCAAAACAAAGTCAACACTAGTCAACACACGGGTGGTCTTGGTCATTTGACGGTCACTTTAATTCATTTTGAAATAAATCCGTGGTCAACATTTGTCATTTAGTCGTCAGATCTCAGTCATCCTTGGTCTGATCCAAGTCGCCTGACGGTCACCTCAAGTCATTTACGACAATTTATTAGTCAGTTTTTGTCATTTAAAACAGCTTACAAAATATAGAAAAAAATATTTATTGCAAAAAATACAATACTGCAGGTAATATACAAAGGACGGTAGTACAGAAGTACTGCCACTGTCACTGTCATGGCCGTGCTGGTGGCGCGGGGCCTGCTTTGGTGGGCAGAGCTCTACCCACCCGCCACCGCCGTCAGAGTGCGGCCAGGACTCTTGGGTGACCAGAGCACCATCACCTGCCGTTGCGGTCATCGCCATTGTAGTGGTTAGTGGTACTCACAGCTGCGTTGATGCTCCCCCCCTTCCGTGGCTTACAGTGCAGCTTTCGTCGATGCACACACCCTGGCTGTGTCATCATATCGTTATTGTAGGCATGCGCTGCTCGGTCGGCTTGCGTTGGACCCCAGAAGTGGTAAATATAGCCATGGGTGGCGGTATCAACGATGGTGGGTGTGGGGCCAGGGCGGCTGTGTGGGCCTGCAACTGACGTGAGAAGCTGTCGGCTTAAATGGATCAATACTTAGCTTTTCTTATCTCTTTTTTTTTGGGTTTGTGGGGGTTGCATTGATGTCTTGTGAAATGTGCCGGTAAGTGCACGCCGGCCTGTGTAGAGAAGCGGCTAGTTAGTGGAGCAAGGAGCGGGCAGGTTCAAGAGACTGCACACCTACAACCGGTAGTGACGTGGCGGTCTGTACCTGGGCTAAGAGCGTCAGTGGATGACACGTCGGCAGTGACATCGCCCCCTCTGGCTAAGGTACCATGGATGGGTGCCGTGCCGTGGCAGCTGCATGGCAGTGAGACCTTCAACCAATATGAGTACGTTGTAGGGTTATAATTAATAAAACTTACAATTTTTTCCCCTTATGGGGCCTGCACTTCCGAGGTGATAGCGTCCTGGTCAAGTCTGTTATGGGAAGAGAACTAATGTGTAGCAGGTCGTTATAGCTGCTGTCTTGAACTTAAAGGTGCTGAGAGTGTAAGCGGCTGTGGCAGAGAATTGGGGAAAGCAGAAAGCAAAGGGACGGTTGTCACGCAATGAGACGGAACGAGAAAAAGCTTCTCACGAACACTTGATCAATCCATTGTCTAAAATTTTCCAAGTTTCTAAGTCGCACGGCAAATTGAAATCAGGTGCCGAACACCTTTTCTTACGCTGTAAGGCCAACCCGAGCGTAGGGCTCGAAATCGTACATTTTCAGCACTCTTCGCTATCAGATCGGATCGCGTGGCTGAACCGCCATTTCGGATCTACATTCCTTCGTCACCACACCCACTTCGCTCTCCATTGATATATCGCTTCTTCCATCCCTCTCACTCTCATACCTGCACTCACCGTCGTCGTTCGTTACCCAATCGCACACACTCAAGCCATAACGGATGCCAACGATGATCGCTTTGCAAACGGCCACCTCGAAGACAGGCAGCGCCTCGTGCATCCCCTTCCTTTGTCCAACACCATTCAACACCCACTTCGCCATTTCTCTGAAGCTGTCAAGATCCCTCACACCCTCGATCACCTCGGGCACAGGGATCTTTTGTATCTGTACACGCGTCGTCCCTTACCTCGGCCTTGGATATCTGTCTCAGACACTCGTACCTTATCGCCTCATTCATTACCGCGTCTCGTAGTCTCATCTTGTTCCGTCCTTATGTTCTCTCTTACTCTCTCCCTTACCTTAGCTCAGTAGCCATAAGTACTCTCTTTTGTATCTAAGCACTAGGTATCTGGCTGAATACAGGAGGGGGCTCGTATTGCCCCATTTCTCCCCCTTTCGACTTCGCACGTGAACTCGGATCGAGTCAGGCCCAAACGAGGGCACTCGAAACTAAGTTCGCTCATCGTTATCTCACTCGGTCTCGCCACCTCGGATGACAACAACGACCAGGCCAGGAATGGCGACAATGGGGACGCGAGCCATCTGCCCCCACGACGCCGCCACTTTTTGATTTAAATTGGGTATAGTTATTACAATGCGGACTGGAATCAGTTAGACAGTCGATTTACATTTACTTCTGGAATCACTCAGGCCAATCCAATTGATATCGAGTTTGTGAACTCGAAATATAATTGTCTGAATTTCTGAAGAAGGCAATCGATTACATTGAATGGTTCGATTTTTAATTTTTTTTGAAAAAAAAAAAAAGATATTTCCATTCCAGTCAATCTCGCATCCCTATCAATCACTAGGATTCTGACCAGATCTGACTACCAAATGACTCTCATCCGGCTTGGCCGGACTTTGCAAAAAAATTGACCACCGCTCGACCTGAATTTGACCCTATTTTGACCCACAGCTGACGCCTCCGGACCGCCGGTGACTGATTCCGACTTTTCCTTTTTTACTGAGGGTGACGTGTGGCTTACGGAACGTCACAACCTTCTGCGTTTCTGCCGGTGATTCCCCGAGCCCCGCTCCTTTCATCGTGTAATGCTGGGTACACAGCGGCCACTGCCTCTGGTCGACCTCCTGCTTGTTAGCTTGGTGTTGTCTTTGGTAGCAGTCCCTACCTGTTGCCAAATTGCCGGCTAGGACAGACGCCAACAGTCATGTGAGAGAGATTATTGGCTGTGCTTCCTTATACGTCTTACTCTGTACCATTTCTTCTATTTGATACACATGTTCTAGGTGTGGTGTGTTCCAGCATGTTACAAATACCCGAATCCTGGTCATTGTAAAGGGACCCACTTGAGACCCGGATCTTCTTTCACTCCCAATAGCCCCACTTGCCGCTACACTTTACATTCTGATTCTTGAGTGTATAACCATGGCCGACGAACTAAGTAAGCCTCTGGTACCCTCTCGGCCTCTCTGGGCCTGTCCCGTACCTGTGTCTCAACTAATTGTTTACAGTATCTATCCACGAAATCGATTCCGAGATCATACAGTCTCAGCATGTTCTCTCTATATCATCTCGATCTGATCCTCGTCGCCACTTCTCTGCTTATTGCCTGGCTATGTTACGAGTCCTGCGACACAAGGAGTCCAATCAGAGGGAAGATCTCGATAAGGCAATTCTTCATTTCACCGAAGCACTACTCCTCGCACCCCGTTCGTGGCTAGAAAGCGGTCGAGTGATCCTTACAGCCTTGTTCCAACTCGCTTCCACGCTTCTCGAGCGCTCGAAAGTGTCCAACCAGTCCGAAGATGTCATTTACGCGGCCAAATATCTCCGCCATCTTCGACACCAGCCTCACCCACCGTTCTCAGTCCCGCGCCATCACGTCACGACAACTCTCGTACATGCGCTGGCCTTACAAGTGGAGTTAGAAGCTGGAAACTTGACGCAGGACATGGAGGAGATGGCAGTTCTCTGCTGCGAACTCCTCATGGATGCGTCCGATAGCGACTCCATAGGCCCTATCGCTTTCTTTGTTGGGTCGGTCATATCCACAACGAACACCCCGACAACTGATCCGCCATCGAATCAAGTTATCGAGTGCTTGCGACTGGTGAGGAAGCACAAGCCGGATCTGCTCGAGGCTCGCCTTGCCCTTGCTTTTTCTCTTGGCAATCGCTATTTTATGACTTTTGTGAATGACGATTATGAGGAGGCTGCTTCTATCTTTGATGAAATTATCACTTCCAGTTCCGCAGGAGACAGTCAGGATGAATACGTAGCTGTATTTCAACAGATCGTAACAGGGCTAGCGGCGTTCCGATCGACCATGCATGGGATCCCGGAATATTCAGAGGAGGCAATGTATCGCGCTCATGCATATCCCAGCCAAATTTCTGACAGAGGTGTTTTTACGGCAATGGCCGCGAAGCAGCGTTTCCGTTACTTCGGTACCACTGAAGACTTCGAAGCATCGTCCAGCAATTCACCTTTATCTCAGCCGGTGCCAATGTTGCCCATTGAAAGGTTCAAAGACGATCCGGAACATGATCCGGAATTGAAGAACCAGGAACTTCTCGCAGGACTTCTCTCTGGGATCCGCGATGGAGACATAACAGAGATCGACGAAGCTATCGAAAAGGGCCGGAGCGTACTTGCTTCTGCTCCAAGAAATCTGTTTAGGCCATACCATTTCCCATTACTCGGCATGATGCTCTTAGAAGCATTCAAGCGCACAAACAAGATCGAGTACCTTAACAAGTCGATTACCACACTCCGTCAAGTTTTAGAGCGCCCTTTAGTGCACGCCGTGCACTCTTGGATACTTAGATACCTTTTCTGGTCTATTCTCACCCGCTGCGTGTACTTTCCAGGTCATCGTACGCAAGACCTGGATGAACTTGTGGAACTACTCTCACAGCGCGCGAACGACAGATATGAGACCTTGCCCAATCGATTCCAGTTTGCATGCGAGTGGGCACTTGTTGCGCGAGGTACCCGACAACCATTTATCTCCGCAGCGTATGAGAGCGCTATGTCGTTGAAGAGAGACACCTTGCTATTTGCACCAACATTACAGCTACAGCATGCCACTCTCGCCACATCTGACCTCACTCATAGCATGCCGCTGGACTATGCCTCGTATCAGGTCGACCTGCATCAACTCGAAGAAGCGGTTGAGACTCTTGAAAGAGGGAGAGCCTTACTTTGGTCCGAGATGCGTCAACTTCGTACTTCAGTCGATCAACTTCTGCAGGCACACCCACAATTAGCAGACAAGTTTGCAGCGATCAACCAAGAGCTTGAGGAACTCACCAAGTCCATCCCGCCGAGCCGCGGATTAAACGTGGATGAAGGCGGAGCCGATGACCTCAGAGCGGTGGACCCATTCGGGCGTCTCCTGCTGAAGCAACGTGGGCTTTTGAAGGAACGCGACAACCTCATTTCCCAAATTCAGACCTTGCCGGGATTCGACAGCTTTCTAACATCTCCGTCGTTCAACACACTCCGTTCCGCGGCCTCGTCTGGTCCTGTGATTATCATAAACCACTCCGAATGGCGCTCCGACATTCTGATCCTTCTTCACAACACATCTCCTTCCCTTATCCCAACCCCTGATGATTTCTACAACCGTGCGAGCGCATTAAAGGACAAGTTATTGAACTCGCGACACAAATATGGGCTTGATTCGAATAATTATGACGAAACTCTAGCCTAGTGTTGCCACAGCTTGGCTCAGCTCGGCTTGGCTCAGCTAGGCATGGCTTGACCAAAACGGGATGGGCCAAGCCGAGCCGCTCCCAAATAAGCCAGCTCGAGCCAAGCTGAGCTGGGCCAGCTGGCTCGAGCCAACTGTAAGACGAATAAGGAAAGTCAGCCATATATGGTATCCATGGCTGATTCCGGGCTGAGTCAGTGAGTTACTGAGAGTCGAGACTCGAACAAATGGGACTTATGGAAGTCGTAACCTAAGTTAGTGAAATGTAGTTGCACACTGGCAGAGTCTGGCTTCAAAGACTTTAAGAGCTTCAACCTTCAACGTTCAAGTTTCAAGTGTCTCTGTCTAAGTCTAAGATCTAGTCTGAACATTCCCTCATGCTCTCGCGCGACCTCGGACCTCGGACCTGCTTCCCTCGTCCCCGGCTCTCTCTGCTTCACCGCATCCCCCTTGCTATTGCGCCACTGTCTGTCCACAGAGTGGTCTGCTGTCTGCGCGTTGTCTGCGCGTTGTCCGCGTTGTCTGCGTGCTGACTGCTTGCCGTCTGTGCGCTGCCTGTCGCTGCCTGTCGCTGCTCTGTACCCTTGCTGCTGTCCTCCCTCCCTCGTTGTCTCGCCGCCTCGGACCCCCCCACTCTCCCTTGTGCGCACTGTGTCGGTTCAACGGACCCCCTCGCTTGCCGCCTTGTCTCCCCCCTCTCCTTCATGCGCGTCATGTCGGCCTCGGACCTCTCACCTCCCATCTTCTCCCTCGCGCCTGCCCTCTCAGACCTCTCTTGGACGCCTTCCTCTCCCTCTCGGCGCATCTGACCCGCTTCTCTCCCTCTCCCTTGTCATGCGCGCCATCTGGGCCTCGGACCCCGCTCGGATCCCGCCTCTCCCTTGCCCACACTGTCTGGACCCCTCGGACCCAGCTCGGATCCCCACCTCCCTCGCCCATGCGCCATCCCGCCGCCCCTGTGCCTTCTCGGCACCCTGACACAGCCCTCTCCCTCTCCCTCTCCCTCTCCCTCGCCGTCTTGCCCCCTCGAACCCCCCTCGGACTCCTCCCTCTTCATCGCCCTGGCTCGCCATCGCTGTCATGCCTCCTCGGGCCCCCTCCCTCTCCCTTGCCCGGGCTGTCTAGCCTTGCCACTGCCACGGTGCCCCCTCGGACCACCCCAGGACCCCTTCGGACCCCTCCCTCTCCCTCGCCCGGGCTGTCTGGCCCTCGCCAGTGCCGCTGTGCCTCCTCAGACCACCCCAGGACCCCCTCGGACCCCTCCTTCTCCCTCCCTCTCCCTCCTCTCCCTCTCCCTCACCGTCGCGCCCCCTCGGACCCCCCCTCGGACCCCCCCTTCTCCCTCACCCGGGCTGTCTGGCCCTCGCCACTGCCGCCGCGCCTCCTCGGACCACCACAGGACCCCCTTGGACCCCCTCCCTCTCCCTCTCTCCCTCTCCTCCTTCTCCCTCACCGTCGCGCCCCCTCGGACCCCCCTCAGACCCCTCCCTTTCCCTCACCCCGGGCCGTCTGGCCTTGCTACTGCCACGGCGCACCCTCGGACCCCCCCTTCTCCCTCACCCGGGCTGTCTGGCCCTCGCCACTGCCGACCGCGCCTCCTCGGACCACCACAGGGACCTCCCCTCGGACCCCTCCCTCTCCCTCTCCCCCTCTCCTCTTCTCCCTCA
>WTXK01000853.1:0-17061 GCA_025769895.1 Lactarius psammicola
AGTAGCTTTAACACCCTGGCAGCCCTGAGAGCTTCCACCTTGGCTCTGTCGCGCTCTTTAGCTCCCTCCTCTTCTCTGGGCTTGCGTAACCGTCCTTGCACCACCTGCTCCCTTTGTATTTTCTCTTCTGCTTCGCGCTGAAAGCGTGCCTCCTCTAGACGGAAAAGTTCCTTCTCGCGCACCTCTACTCTGTGTGCCTCTCTCGCCGCACGCTCTTCAGCCTTCTGGTTGGCCTTGACAAAGATTTCGCTTGTCTTGTTTTTCACCTTACTCTCTCCCTCTCTTGCCTTCTCTTCGGCGAGACGCCTTTCCTTCTGTTCCTGGCTCTCAATCCGGATAGGTCGCTTGATATCCTTTTTGATAGATGCTGGAGAGGGCGGAACAGTTGGAACGATTGGAACGGCTGGAGGAGGCGCGCGCTTCAATGCATCAAGATTAACCTCCCGTCCAGAAGGATTCTTGATTGAAATTTTTTTGCCAGGGACAAACGCGCCAGCATTGGCACTGAGGGATGTCGGACTATTGGCCGCAGAAGGCGTGGGAGGTGGCGAGGTGACGGAGGGAGGTGGGTGAGGAGGGATGAGATGACTAGACCATTCTGGCGGGTAGAACTGGTCTGGGGGTACGCCAGGAACAAACTGAGGGTGATACTATAAACACAGTTCAGTATGTGAAAGAAATTGACGTTACTGGATTAAGCGGGACAGCACGCACGTAGTAACCTGACCACATGGTCGGTGGGGGAGGCAGACCACTAGGTGGGTCAGGAGGTGGGTGGGATGTCAATTTTGGACTAGGCATAGGCTCAGGCGCAGGACCAGCGCTAGTGCGGCCAGAACCGGCTTGGGGCCGACTGACACCAACGCCACCGTTTTGGTCATTTGCCATGGGACGCGAGTACACGGGAGATCGAGGGGGTGCAGAAGGATTGTCATCTTGACCTTGGCGCAGAGCACCAGAGGAAAAATTCGGCGGGTAAGGCTGACCCTGACTGTGTTGTGCAGGTAACGAAGCGGTCCGTGATGCAGAGGAGGCCGCCTCACGGGGAGGGGTCAGTATGGATTGGGTGGAGGGGCCTTGGAAGATCTTTGCAATGCTCTTCTTGTCGAATTTCGGAACGGGAGAAGGAGTGGAGGCAGAAGGGGGCGAAGGCTGACCCGGACTGTGTTGTGTAGGTAACGAAGCGGTCCGTGATGCAGGGGAGGCCGCCTCATGGGGACGGGTCGGTATGGACCGGGTATGGGGGCCTTGGAAGAGCTTTGCAATACTCTTCTTGTCGAATTTTGGAACAGGAGAAGGAGTGGAGGCAGAAGGGGGCGCTGGGTGAGAAGTAGAAGGGGCTAAAGAGAGAGGTGGCGGTCGATTGGTAACCGCGGACTTTGCTGCGCCAGAGACGCCATTCTGGACGGCAACGGAGCTAAAGGATTTAACACCATCTGCAGGTTTTACTGCAGGTGCAGACGCTGGTGAAGAAGAGATAGGAGCCGAGGCATCATCTATCGAGCCAAAGGTCACAGCAGATCCTACCAAGACAACGAGTTCGGAAAGGGGATGAGAAGAAAGATAAACGAAAATACCTTGCTTCACTACGCTTCGGGGGATGTTGACACCATCTTTTATGGAGACCCCTTGACCGAGAGCGCTCGAACGGCGGGAATGAGTTGCATGGAATTTGGCGGGATTTGTGACGGAAACGGGGGTAGGTGGGGCAGGAGATTGTGAGCGTGAGGGAGTAGTAATCGCGCTTTTTTGTGGAGGGCCCCGTGCCCAAGCAGACTTTGACGGAAGCTGGGGAGGATTCTTCGATGTTGACACTGTAGCAGATCTGCTCATTCTATGAAGAGGATGTCAGCAGAGCCGATAAGAAGTCTCTCTAAGATCTCAAGGTGCAAGAGGGTGTGAGTGGAAGCCAACTAAAACAATAGAAACGGCTGGAAATTACAACAGAGAAGTGTGGATACTTATGTGGAGAGTGGACGAGTACCGCCTATTGGGATGAGGAAGAGATTTGGGGCCAGTTGGGCGCTCGAGCGATTATCGATTACCACGTGTTGCAATCATCATGCAAGGTTCCCGTCCGTCCAGTGGCACTGATAGTTGACACGACATTACCGGCCATAACCAACCAACACCACCTCAGAAAGAAAAGCGGGTCCCACGTGTAAAGACGCCCGATATATTGGCTGCAACCTGCGATAAAATCCGCACGCTTACAGTAATTTGGAAGAGTCTTGCCAAAAAGGGCATGCGACAAAAGTTTGCGAGGGTGTTCGGAACCCCCTCCACATTCGGACGAGCTCCCTGATGAGCCTCGCGCACGCATCAGACTAAAAAGACCAAAACACTTCGATAAAATTCAGAAACTACCCGTGCCCCTGCAAAGTGCATCACATAGACAAAATGTCCTGCGTGCACTCAATGCGGATTCAACCAGGACGAGATTTGTCAGCGACGAGAGCAGCGGGCCCTTGCGTCCACCGTTGTCTTCCAGGAAGCATCTCTCTGAATCCGTGTGCTGCGGGTGGCGCCAGACGCACGCGCCGGAGCAGGGGCCACCTTTGCGCATGACGGAACCAGACCTGCTTGTCGAAGAACCTCGTGACGTTTCGTGCGGTGGGCGTTACAAGGGTATTCAGGGGAAGGGCCACCATCGCCGTGTCGAAGACCCCCGCGTCAAATTCTGGAGACCCGTCCTCCTCATTTGTGACAATGAACGTCACGCGCGCAGAGAGTGTAGCGGTAAATAAGTCGATATGGCTGGGCAATTCGACGTCGAGATCGGGCTGGGTCCACTCAAGAATGTGGGTGCACCCTCTCCCGCCGGTGGCGAACATGCTCTGTAGGGTTGGGCATCCTGAGGTCCATGGGCGTGTGTAGAGAAACATACGGGAGGATTTCTCGTACATCCTCACCGTCCTGACAGCAAGATCTTGCAATGACGCGCAGCTAGGTGAGAACCGGTAGGACGAGATGAGCGAGTGTGAGCCCACAATCTCTCGCAGAGAGGCCGATATCCAAATATACAAGGGAAGGGAGTGTGATGGTCCGCTCGACGTCAGATGGAAGTGAGGCACCACGAAGAACAACCGGGGTAGCCGACTGAAGGATAAGCGTCTCGAGTTGGGGCATTTCGTCCAGTACGTCTAACCAAACTGAGAGGCTCGGCCTCAAAACCGCGGACGGGTTACGTATCTCCAGCTGTCTGAGGCCTTTGAACAGCGGTGACTTCCAATTAATGTCGCAGTTTCTGAGCACGAGGCAAGAGAGCCTAGGGGTGGTGCCATTGAAAAAGTTGTTAGGGACGTATCCTCTCGGCTGCATTGTACGGTCCTGGTATTCTCCGTTGGACACTGAAAGGTATTCTAGAGTGGGAGCAGGTGAGACGAATCCTCTAAATGTCTCGCGAAGGTAGTATTGTTTTGTACTGATGGAGAGGTGGCATATCTGGGAGACGTGGGCCTGGAGTTCCTTTTTGAACGAACTAAACCGAGAATCCTCCCAGCAGTCGACGGAAATCCTCGCCTCTATATGTAGAGGCACCATCTTCGTCCGAGCGAGCATCTCAGCCGCGCCGACCGGTGTTATGTTTGGTGAAATTGACATGACTCCACAAGAGGGGTTTGATTGAGAACAATCTCACGGCATTGATGACAGACGGGGGCTACACGTAGTTGGTCTGGCTCTCCAGCTAGTATCAAGCGGTCTGGTAAAACGTACAAAGGAGAATATGGCAGCGAAGACTCCGGGAGGTGGGGGACGAGATGGGTGCGAGTGCGTTGCGGCGACGCCTCAACGCCAAGATGACTGAATTTCGGCATCAATGGCTTACCGTAGATACCCCCGAGAATTTTCCCGGCTTGCGTTCATCAAAAAAGCAAAATGGAGTCACGGTTTTAGTTTGGCCCCCCCGGTTTTCGCACGCAAATCACTCATCTCGGTCTTTTTGTGAAAAACCGTGAAAAAAAAACTTTAGACATACAAACGGAGGGCAATGGCAGAGAATAATGGGAACTCGGTAATTGCCAACCATGTGGGAATATTTCGTTCGGAATAACTCCCGGTTCCGGTGCATGGCACACCGCCGCGGCCTCAGAAACTCAAGCACGAACTCATTCTAGACTGGGGTGGCAAGGACTGCGAATTTTTTTGCGCCGTGTGGAGGCAGGCACGATCCCTTGCACGGCTGATCACAGTAGAGCTTACAATGGCCTACTGCTCGCGTTACCCATCGTGTTGCATGTGAGCGCGGCCTTTGCAACTCAAAAGGAACGTGTCCTTGCGACTACTGGTCACCCATACGAGGTTTCATGCCGCGCGCGCAACTGCTAGTGCTGTTTCATACCTCCCTAAACTAGTCATTTAGGCTGGGCAGTCTGGGCGTTGCAACGCCCAGACTCAACGCCCAACAGTGAGGTACACGTTAACAAGGTAATGGTCTCTCTCATCACACACTCACTCACATTGGTGAGGTCAGCGATTGAGATTAGCATTCTGTTGGTTTGTGGGGGGGGGGTTCGTGACGACGCTATGGTGATCGTTGGGCTGCTGTCAGGACCATCATGGTGGCTGTGTTTCGTTACTTCGCGTCATGAACTTTTCCCGGCGGATCAGGTGATGAAACGGCCACAATTTTTGAATTGATTCTCGCCAAGCCAAGCACAAGGTAATGTTGTTCAGTTTGTGTAATGTACAGGCAAACAATCTCTCCGATCCTCATTATCTGGCTAAGAGATGCATTTCTTTTCACGCCCGTGCTTACTGCCCAAGCCAAGGTGTGCGTCGAGGGGTGATGCATGGGATAAATGCAAAGAGAGCGAACTTTTGTCATGGCCACGCGCGACCATTAATGAAGGCGCGGCGCTGGGGCACGAAACCGGCACAAAGAGTTGCACCGCAGAGCCGCCGGGGAGGGGGAAACGGTGTTCTCACAAGCGTCCCGCGCGAAACTGGAACTTTGGCCGAAGGTGTCCAGCTTAGAGCTATAATACATTATTGATACGGGGTCGTTTTTGGGAGAGAGATGCCGGAGAACCGAAAGTCGCCCCGGAGATGCAAGGACTGACGGCCCGGACGGAAGCACCTTAGTCCCAGGATTGTTTTACGTCTTGCCTTACCTAGCCCAAGGGAGTTGCTTTATACTGCGTGCATACTTACCGCTCCTCACAACGGACTTTTGCTACTTGCCGTCGGCGTACCCATGATGCCGTGCGAGGCAGAGGGTAGCCAAGCCCAGCCCAGCACCATCAACCTATCAGAACTCAGCAGTGTAGAAACAGCGGGATGAAAAACGGAATGCTTCTCGTTGCGGCCTAGAGACGCGATGCACCGTCGATTTTTGAGCGCTAGTAGGGAGAGTGTGTGCGTAGCGCGCGTCGTCAGTCGGTCGTCGGTGCGTATCCCGACGCAATTTGCGCACCTACTGTAGATAAGGTGGGCAGTAGGAGATCTAGACCGGCGTGGGACTGGTCTCTCGGTTTCCGTTTCTGGTCACTGACAATCTACGGCTTTCATAAAGTAAAGCGTGGTGGTTCTGTACACCCCCCAAGGTCATGCGTGATCCGAGTACCTCGGCCCCCCCCCCGCTATCGGACACCGGACGCCGCCCATCCAGCGTAACGCGAGCGCTGAGGTACCACTGTACTTATGCGAGACGGGTGGGCCGGGTCTGGGCCGCGCGGCGAGGTGTGAAGGGAGCCCCTGGAGCACTAGGCGTGACTTGAGGAGCTGTCATTACGTAGGCGCTGACTGACACTTGTCGTAAGGAGCGAGAGGGGCTCTTATGTGCTCCCCTAGAGGCCTAAATGATGAGCCTTTCCCCTGCTAGGAAATGTATATTGTACAAGTAGGCGTCGGGCGTAGCCTTTACGTATGTGCCAAAGTAGTGTTGTGACGGCAGTCCGGAATTACCAAGGGACGATTGTCTGGCACACATTGTCCCGAAACCCTACATATCCCTCCACACCAGAATTCTGTGTGATGGAGTAGTACTGTAGGGGCTGGGGCCGGCGTGTGGGGGGTTGGGTGTGGACAATGCATCAGAGTCAACATCAAATTGATTTGACACTTATGTTATCGTCGCCGCCAAAAAAAAAATACAACAGTTATGATACTGTCTGTAACGTGGCCCTGGGGTTGGCCAGCACAAATATCGCAAGCAAATGGCGTTAAAGGTTGTTTACATAAAACGAATCGGGCATAAGTCGCGCAACTGCGTGATTATAGATGGCGTCGGTCACATGGCAGCAAAAGGCACCAAAGCAGGCGGAGGCAGATATAAATACCCCAGAGGTTCGAAATGGCCGATAAGTACCCGTAGGAGGGCTATGGCAACAAATGCGTGATTATCGATCGACGACGATTCCAAAAGGTAGATGGCAGCTCAGCCGCGCTCACTAGGATTAGCAGTCTGGCGCCAGATGCAGAAAAACACGCGCTCGCACTGTTTTACAGTAGCACTCGCCGTATGGTTTCAAGTTGACGCCCGTGTGCTGTGGGCGGTACCGTGTTGCACACAGGTGTTGGCACTAACCCTAAAACGTTTTTGTGAGGGGAAGTGCCGAGAAATTCGAAAGAATCAGTCCCATCCATCCCTCCAGTGCTTTCTGCTCCACTGACCGAAGCGCCGATAGAAGCTCACATTGGTCGGATGACCGATTTCCAGTTTGTTGCATAGCGGATTGACCCGGAGAGCGCTACGTGGCGACGGGTGTGCAACCTGCAGTGGGGGGTCATGGCAATTTGTGAGATAGGGTAGACGCGGGTGTGGGTTAGTTAGCTCCAATGACAGTCTCCAAACATGTGAAGAGGTGTACTATAATCCGAAATGACGGGCTTGGCGGCGACGAATGCGCGGAGATGTAAGCCCTTTCAGTAAGAGCCAAGGGAAAGTAAGAATGACCCAAGACAAAGCCAACTGTTGGTTCGCGAAGAGAAGATCAGGGCGTATACGGCATGAAAGCGGAAAAGAACCCAGAGCAGGACTTTTCCGCTGTCAGAAGCTCACATATGACAGAAGGAAGGAAAGTCATTTACCACTTATAGAAGAAAGGTCCGAAGTTGGGGCCACCCTTCCTCTCAGGGCTCGTACAGGCGAGTCTGCTTGACATTACTATGCCTCGTGGCCGGATCAACGGCGGAACCCACGAGTCATGGGATCAGGGGAGAGCCCGGTCGCTAAAATCGCGTGCGGGCCAGGTGCTCCACGGAACGGATGACCTTGGGATCGTGGACGATAGCGAGCGCGATATCAAAGTAACCGCTGACTGGTCGACCTGATAGGAGGCGTAGACCTCCGGCGGCAACAGCACGACTAAGCGCTGGTTGTTGACAGACAGCCCCCCCCTCTGTAGCCGACATGTGATCAATATGGAAAGCGGCGCCTGTGCTTCTTCGCGTCTCGCAAGCTGACAGCGGCGCAATTTAGTTAGAGGGGAAGATTAGGCCCAACAAGGCAACAAATTAGGGGGTGTCCACGAAGGGCCGCGCCAGGTACGGATGCCTCAGCTTCCACGCAGGGAAGTCAGGCGTCCGAGACGCAGCACGGAGCTCAGCCGACTTGAACGTTCACACATGTTATCAGTCTCTAGCAGCATGTGCGTGGAGTCTTGAAGTGGTGTGTAGGCCCTTGGCAAAGGGCAGGGACAGTGAGGAAAGGGGCCCCGGGCAAGCGGGATAACTCGATGCCGACCCTTGCGATCATGGAGAAGAACCCCGCGATGCGGCAGTGGCAACGACAGCGACGGGTTGGAATAACTACCGTATGGGTAGGGACGCGCTTCTCGGCGGACATAAGGGCATGGGGATGGACAGCTCCCCAGACCTGTTATACGTAGGCAGGTCACCATTTTTTTTTTCTTCTCTTTGTGACGATGAAGACCGGGCGCTGAAAGTGAGGGGGGTGGTGAGGTGTTGTGCTGTAGGAGTGGGGCTGAGTGTGGGTGAACGTGTTAGCGTCACGGCATCGTTCGTATGCATTGAGGACTTTTTGCCGTGGTTGTACCTGGTACCCCGATGTGAAAGAAAAGACACGTCCGTACACCTGTCGTCCCACACGGATTTGAAAGGCCGTAAGTAGGACTTTGCCCTCTCCACCCCTCCTCCCTCCCACTCCATCAATCATCAATCCATCAACGCGGGGGGGGGGCCCCAAAGCTCATTCAGGCAAGTGGCAACACTTTTCCGACATTACTGTAATCCGAAACTTGTTTTGACGTATCGGCGGGAGCAATTCCGTTCCGAGTCGCCAGGTTCCGGGCGGCGGCGGCGATGCGGCGGTGCAGGAGACGGTCAACACATGTTCGCCAGACGCCCAAAGCAAGGCAAGACAAAGAAAACCGGGGTGGGTGTGGTTGTGTTGTGAGACGCCAGTGTCAAGTCCGCTTGGCGATGATGGGGGGGGGGGGGGGGGGGCCGGTAACCGCGCCGCGGCGGAGCAGAGAAAGAATCTCCTCGGGCAGCCGGGCAGCCGGGCGCAACCCAGCCACAACTCCACTTGTACATGTATGCACAGTAGAAGCGAGCAAGGCAAGGCAAAACGCAAGTCCCGGAGCGACCTTTGGCGCGATCACGGCGCCCGGAATAATGTAAGGCGCGATGTATGCGGCACTACAGTGCCCAAAGTTTGTTGAGTTAGTGATTAAGTTGGAGGTTTAGCCCTTTTGAAACTGAGCCCCGCTCGCGAGAACCGAGAAGCGATGAGCTCTCTGTTCTCCGGCTCCTGTTTCTTCTCGAATAAACCAGCTGAAAATTATTTTTTTTTACTTCCGAAATGACCATGGTGCTTCGGGCTGTACGCAGTCAAGGCAACGCTTGTCGTGAAGAGGGCAGTGGATTGGTATTGCAATTACACCGCTGCTATTATGGCGGTAGATGGTACGGTACCGCTATGCGTAATCCATCCTGCGAAAGAAAAAGAAAATGGAAAGCGGAGTGCGTAGAAAGGGATGATAAGTGATGATGATTGGGAGGTGATGGTACAACAAACGTTCTTGAGTTTTTACACGGGTATCCGCACGGGTATCCGTCCAGGAATTACAAGGCGGGAACAAAACGTACTTGTGTGGTCGTGGGTAATAGTGGGTGTGAGGAGGCTCAAATAATTAAAAAATGGGTTGGTAACAAAGAGGAGTTAGAAACCCCCGAGGCAACCGTCCAGCTCTGGGAGTGCAAACTCGCTCTTCTTCACCGTGCGCGACCCGCGAGTCTTACTGTGACTACGTTCTCTGCGTGGCTTCTCGCGCTCATTCGCATGCGGGAGGAATGCGAGCGCCGTGGCAGGGTCGGTGGTGCCGTCGACGACGATGGGTATTGGCGGGTGGTGGTGGTGACGATGGTGGTGGTGGTGGTGGCCCATTGCCATCGGTGGGAAATGAGTAGGGACTGGCGGCGTGCTACTGAGATCCGACTCATCCGACTCGGAAGAGGATGACAGGTCGGGCACGAGCGACGGCATGCGTCCGGTTGGATCCGAGACCGAGGCGGCAGGAGCAAGAGCAGGGGCAGGGACAGGAGCGAAGGCCTGCGGATGGAGCGTCGCGCCCTGTGCTTGGGCGCGCGTGGAACTGCGCTTCCTCGCAGCGCAAGATTCGCTGGAGGGGGTGTAGGTGCGCCCGTTGCGTTCTGGCAGGGCACAGGCGTTGGGGAGGACGACGATAGGGGCGCGGTCGTAAATGGCAGCCGAGTGGGTGAGGTGTGTTTGGCAAAGGCCAGGCGTTGGGGGGAAGTGCACGCGAGGACCGAGGGCTGAAGAGCAGAGCGCAAAAGGAAGAGGGGTATTTGTGGGCGCAGGTGGGTCAAGGTCGGTATGGTGTTTGAGACACGGGCGGAGGGTAGTCCGAGACATTGAAAGAGCCGAATTGGGGATGATGGATGATTGGGGAGGCCGTTGGAAGAGAGGTTTATGAGGGACAGAGGAGGTTGAGGTCCAGGGGGGGTGACAGTCTGAGAGAGTGCCTTGGAGATCGTCTTCTTAATACAGAGGTGGAGAGCCAAATTTATGGACGGTGGATACCGAAATGGTCGTGAGGTAAAGCCGAATCGCCGGAGAGAGATCAGCTCATGTTGGTTGTCAAAACAAAACGCTAGCGTGATTTGATCTCTCCTCTAGCCAAAGTCCCTCAACTGATTTCTCACAAAATATTTTCCTGAACCTGAACCCGGGTCAAAATTACCCGTTATCAATCAATCCCCACACCCCTCAATGTTCATTCCGCGAATCGCGTACTGTATCATTATATCCTCCGTATTGTATGTTGCAAATCCACTACCCAAAACAAGGAAGAAAAAAAAAAAAGATCTTGTGGAGCAGCCATCCGCCACTATGCCTTTTACCATTCCGACATTCCGCTCCTTTCCTCATTCGGGTAGGATCCTCAATCGATAGCCCATAGTCCGTCCACATGCCTAGTCTGTGGCCGTATGGTTGCAAACCCATCTGATGAAAGGGCATGCGAGGTGGGAATACATCATTGTACATAACTAATGTCTGAAGTACACAGATATCCGTGAGATCTTTCTTCCTCTATGTAACTTGACACGCGCGTCCGAGAAGCTTGAAAATTGCGGCATGGCATGGGCATGATGTATATGATTGTGCTGTGTGTGGACAGCAAACGGAATACTGTGGTGCCGTGCCGACTCTGACCGCCGGCACGCACCGGCGCGGAGCTCTTGGCATCAACTCTCCCATGGATTCGCAGCAAACACAGAAGACGCCTTCTTAGCGCCCGTGCTATTGGACGAGTACGTTTGAGAGGACCATGGATCACGTTCGACAGCAGGTGAGGCAAGGCTTGTATTCGAAACGTTTGAGGGTGACGATCTCGTCTGGTCCATTGCGGTGAATGGTGTGGGTGTGGGGTGAAAACGGATTCCCGAACGGGGTGCCGAAACCGCCGCCGTAAACCTCTTTGTCTGGGGAAACGGGCGTCCAAGATACGCCGTCGTACCCAGCAGATAAGAGTGCCGAATCCCCAGTGGGATCCGAGCGGGGGCGGGAAGGAGAAATAGAGAGCGACGGTGAACTTGATGGCGATGTGGCGTCTTCCTCAGACGGCAGCGCGTCATGGATGCCCCTGAAGGACATGGGATCAGCGGACGTAGACGTGACGGCAGTTGTCGTAGGGTTGTGCATCGCCGAAAGATGCTCAATTGTTGGCGTAATGTCTGGGAATTTAGTAACCGGCGGTGGGGATGTAGATCGCGGGCGCGGCCATATAGCGGACATAGCCGATGGTGGTGGCGGAGGTGAGATCTCAGGCCGAGTCGGTCTCGTGAGATCATGACGATTCGCTTTGCCTTGCTCGATTCCGTTGACGACAGCTCGCATTGCTGCAAGGTCAAAACCTGCGCGTGCGGGTAGCTCCGCGAGATCACCAGTCGCGTCCTCTTGCTGCTTGTCCGTTCTGGGAGTGGGTGGGGGTGACGTGGCCGTCGGTGTCATCGGTGTCTTTTCCTCACGCGGGGGTAAGCTTCCGTCATCCTCAGCATTATGCTTTGGCGTTAGAGTTCGTCCTACAGAGGCAGCAGAGGGAGGGCGTGACGCCGATGCATTCGGGGCTGAAGGCTTGCTCTTTGAGAACCAGCCCTTCTTTCGAACCTCCTCCTCCCCTTCGCGTACCACGATACGGTCTTCTTCAAAGTCGGGTTCCTGTGGCGGTTAGCGTGACGTTGAAAGAGTAGCGCGTAGGTCTCACCTTGGGCTCATCAAAGTGGTCAGCTGAGACGGGGAAACCCAGTTGGTCCAGTATCAGCGGCATGAACGTGCGGTAACTCGTATGGCCCGCAATCTTATCGGTGACATCAACGTTCTCCAGCCCAGGGACATTCTCCACCGGACGTAGGCCAGCAACGGTTCCTATACCCCCGCTCGTCGCACGGAAAAGATAGTTCAATACCCAGTCGTTGCGGGCAAATGTGTTTACGAAGCGGCCCGAAACGACAGCGCGCGCCTGGAACCAGTTCTTTTGAGAGGCGGTCAGAGTCGCCCCTAGCAAGAAAACGTCCTGTACGATGCCGAATGCCTTTTGCTTTGCGAGTTCGAGCAGAGCATAGAATATGACACGTGCTCCAAGAGAGAATCCGATCAACGTGATGGGTCGGACACCCAGATGGCGCTGGATGAGAACGCCAGCCAGGACGCTGCCTGCTGCCTTCGCCCGATCAAGTGCGTTATTCCAGGGGTTATCAATTAAATACCCCAGTTTCGTTAGGACTAAGCGAGGGGAAATGAGCTACAAGAATAGAAGCAAGGAAGCTGGAGCATGCGTACTGATAGGCCATTGGAGGGCCGTCATGAGCGCCGTCATGGCTGTGGCTGCTAGCACTGTCTGTCCGATTTGGGTGAGGATTTCGGCAGTCATGATCCGCAATGCGCTTCCAGTCTCGCGAATCATCTCAGGTTCCCAAAGAACACTGAAAACGTCCCCCACAACGGGGTCGAGGACACTAAATGGTAAGCGGGTATCGTCTAGCTGTCCATTCAAAAAGCTAACGTAAAATGACACGAGCGATTAATGAATTGCGGACCCGTCCAGAACGCGAACATGCGGCTCACCCTGGGACTGTGATAATACAGTTCACTCGCTTGTTGTTGTGTAATGGCAAAAGATCAAATGTCCTGACAACCCTAGTTCTCCGTGCCATGCCTTTGGCAGCTATGCCGGACCCTGTCAGGACGCCACCAGTTGTAATGACTGCAGCACCCCCGGCGCCACCGAGGAAGCCAGCCGTCCCTGATATGCCGATAGTCGAGAAGGCTGCACCTAGGCCAGCCCCTATCACAGGCGCAAGCAATCCCGCCGATAACCCAATAACCAGCCCACCGCCTGTCGCAATCATGCCGTTAGTACGCACAGATCACTTGGAGCACAAAGGACCCCTACCGAGAGTAGCCAGGCCAACCATCATGTATCGCCGCCTTCGAGAGGACTTTTGTTGACTCGCGATAATCTCTTGCTGCTCCATATTTTCGACGTCTTCCTGAATCTCCAAGGCTTCCGATACCCTTTGCTCAAACTTGACCACGTCTAGCCAGCCAAAGCCAAGGTAGATGGCGACCGTCTCAAGTAAGACGCGTGATCTCGCATCGTAAACACTGTCCGCAATCATGACCAGGAAAAGGTCGCAAAGCACGGTCCAACGGATATCGAGTGTCACTTTCTCGTCCGCTGCTGACAGAGAAGTAGATACTCCTGGGACAGCGGCAGTAGACGTCGTCTCCAAAACTCGTGAGGTTGTTTGGAACGTCTCTACTTTCGCGGTGCCCTGAGACTGTGAGGAGTCCTTTGGTGATAGGGTAGGGTTAGGCTCAACCATGGTGATTTCAGATATGTCATCCGACTCAGGTAGTGCATCTTCCTCTTCTCTCCGCAGCTCTGCCTGTCGTTGCGCCGCAGCAGGATCATACTCGGGGTTGGCGACGGTGTGCGTTGTCATGAGAGCAGGGACGAGATCGTCGGGCTGCACGCCGTGATCCACGAGATTCTCAATCATCTTCTGTTCTGATAGTTAGATCAGCACTACGGCGGACACTGGGTCATCAGATAGACGACGCACCAGGTGTGGCGAGCTCCATGTGATAGTACAGCCGACCGAGGATTTTCAGCCTCCACAACTCCATGTCCTGAATTGCGGGCTTGGTTTCCTTCCCGCCGAGCCTCTTCAGATTCTTCGTCATCTCCATGGACACGAGAGCACAGAGGCCGACGTAAGCGATGCGCTGGGCCTCAGTCAGCATGTTCTTCGTTTGCTGCATCTGACTGAGGGGCGTCATGGCCTGGTCCTCATCGAACAGATATCTCGTACGAAGATGGACTTCGTCCACATCATCATCCTCGCGGACGCGCAGTCGCGTGTACTCGCTCTCGTTCTGGTCGACCTTTGATCGCCATTCATTGCCCGCATAATCGACGTCCAAGATCGCACCGGTCGCATTTCCTGCGCCTCCTCCTCCCTGTGCGGCATCCTTCCTGGATTGTGGGTTGTAGTGGTACTTCTTCTGATCCTCTTCGTCTAGCCCGCCAGCGACACCGGCGACCTCGTCTGCATCCCGGACGATAGGCATGTCCTCCCATCCCCCGTCATCATCAAAAACGTCGGTGAGTGACGGAGATGGCGGCGGCGGGAAAGGCATCCGGATGGATATTAGGAAGTGCAATATGCAATTCAGAAAAAAACGAAGAGAAGACAGGGCGGCTGGGGCTGAGTCAGGGGGGTAGGTTAACTGTTTTCCCACGTTGTCCAGTAAGCTATGTACCGTTTCCCCCCAGGGCTCCCCCGTTATCCCCATCATCGGGCAACCTGAACACTTCTAATGTGTCCGCATTCCGTATATAAAATCACCGGACTGTCATACAATGTCCGTTCTAGCGGAGAGAATACGACGAGCAACTTCGAAGGGGTTGCATCCGCAGATAACCCTACTACGCTTTCCCTTTCCCTTTTTCTTCCTGCTTTTCCTGTATGCGCTGACGTGCTGCTTCCTGTTTAAGCGCAGACTTGATCCTCCGTTGACGCTTCCTCCGGCCGTTACCGCGTTTAGGGCCCTCTATACGAATCGGTTCTGCGAGACGCTGCTTTCGTGCGGCGGCTTTCTCAGCGCGTAGCTTCTCCCGCTTTTTGTCGCGTTTTCTCAACGTGCTCATCGATGACTTGAGCAACGCACCATAGGCGCTGAGGAACTTGTCCAGTTTCCCTGATGTAATCTGTTGTAATAGGAGGTCCAGCGTGGACCGATATATGTCCGGGAAATGTACGCACATGAGTGGAGAATTGCGTTTGCTTCCCATCAGTTACACGGACGACACAGGGGTATTCCCGACTGTCATCCGCGGAATCCATCGTCGTGTCGTCACCATCGTGAGTTACTGTCAGCCTTGGTGAGAACAGGGGGATGGCACGAAAGCGGAGAAAACACACATCTCTTATGCGTGAGCCATATAGTCCCGTGTTCCTTCGATGACTGAAACAGCGAGGACAACCGAGATAAGAACTGATGATTGTGAATTACTTGTCATGAGTCCTCGGGCGACGTGGTAGACTCACTGTGTCGTTGTCGACTAGCTGCATGAAATAGGACACGAGCAATGCTCATCGACAAGGCCCTGCCTCCGCGGGTCGTGATTATGTAATGACACCTTAACCTAAAGTAGTCCTAAACTCAGCTAGCTTTTCCTCTTCAAGGTGGTGCTTGCGCAGGATGTACCACTTTAACTGTACCTGCTATCGTGCGTTACTATGCACCATTCGAACTCACATGCAACGTTTTCAGAGGCCCAGCGTGGCGCGTCCCTTTTGCTTGCCTTCCGCGCGCAGCCCAATAGAGCCGTTCTTATCCTCGGTTCGGATCTACTCGCAGCATCTCGTGCTTTCTCCGCGCTCGAGGCTGAATTCGATGTGATCATCATGACCCCAGGCGGCCACGCCTCCGTTTGTGAAGAGCTCGCGTGGCGTGCTGACCACGCCGAACTTACCATCCTCGATTCTAGCGCTTCATTTGGAGCAGCACCCTCGAGCACGGACACGAGCTCCCCTGACGACGCTCACGCACTGGCCAGTTGCCTCGATGAGCACCTCTCCATCAGCCTCGTTTTTGTCACAGACACCATGCTCGGTGGCAGCCCCGCAACACGCCGAAGCCGTGAGTCCGCGGAGCAGCTCTACGGCGTGTGCCGCGCGCGTCGCGTGCCCGCGAACATCACGGACATGCCCGACCTGTGCGACTTCACCCTGCCATCCGCGCACCGCGTTCCTGGCACGCCCCTCCAGCTTGCGGTCACGACAAACGGCCAGGGCTGTCGTCTGGGCGCGCGCATACGGCGCGAACTCGTTGCGCGCCTCCCGCGTGACGCGGGCGTGGCCGTCGCGCGTGTGGGGGAGCTGCGCCGGCTGGCGCGTGCGGACGGTGAGGCGGAGGCAGAGGCAGGTGACGAGCATCACGCGTCCACCCCAAATCGTCCCGTGCCCCAAAGGCGCGTGACTGGGGTTGAGGAGACGGACACCGAGCGATCGGTGCGGCGCATGCGTTGGGTAGCCCAGATCAGCGAGTACTGGTCGTATTCACACCTCGCGAGTCTCACACAGGAGGGGATGGAGAATGTTCTCAGCGGGAACGGACTCGGCGTCCCATCAGATCCACTCGTCGGATCTGACCCTGGGACGGGCTCGCGGCACGGACTCGCAGTCGTTCCGTCTTCGCCCCGTGGCAGAATATTCCTCGTTGGCTCGGGTCCGGGTCACCCTGGGCTGCTTACAGTGGCGACTCGTGACATTCTTACGAAGCAGGCAGATCTCGTGCTTTCGGAACAAGCTAGTTCCAGAAGCAATCCTCGCGATCATACCAAAACAAATCGAAGTTCAGATCGCTCGCAAGTTTTCCTGGAAACGCGGAGGGTGCGCAACAAGAAATAATGGAGACAGCCGTTGACGCCGCAAGTCGTGGTTTGACTGTTGTGCGGGGTGCGCCATCGTTGTTTCAATAGTTGCCAACCCTTTCTAATAGAAGGTAGCTCAAGCAAGGCGACCCGACGGTATATGGACGCGTGGGTGAAGAGATACTCTATTTCCGCCAAAGGGGCTTGGACGCTGTCGTAGTTCCAGGTGTTAGTTCTGCGCTTGCCGGGCCTCTTTGTGCAGGGTTTCCCGTCACACAACGCGGTGCTGCCGAATCATTTATCGTATGCACAGGAGTCGGGCGACAGGGTCAAGATGTTATACTCCCCGGCTACGAACGCGCCCGCACGCTCGTCATCCTCATGGGCGTGGCTCGAATTACGCAGCTTCTCGAAACCTTGCAAACGCTGGATCCAACTGGTAGACGAAATGGCCCTCCATACCCCGCACACACCCCTATCGCTATCATCGAGCGTGCCTCGATGCCGGATCAGCGAATATTACTTCGACCCTGGCTCACGTTTTGAGCGCCCTAGAAAGTAACGGAACCCAGCGACCCCTGGTATGATTGTCGTTGGCTGGTCGATATTGTCGTTGTGGGGAAGCGGTGATATGTCCGTCCTCGATAAAGGTGCTGAACAAGAGGATGAGTCGAGGGTTGTGCGATGGATG
>WTXK01000854.1:0-17039 GCA_025769895.1 Lactarius psammicola
GCGGAATTCCGTGACGGCTGAAAAGTCCTTCATCTGCCGCAACAGCACGAAGATCCTTGTCAAGGCCAGCTTCTAATTGAGTTCTAAGTTGCGCATCATTTAGATGTGAATCGGTGTTACGGAGCGAAATATTGTAAGACATGACCTGATTTGCCCAGGTATCAAAGCGTTGAGACAGATCCAGTCAAGAGTTTAACATTTGTGTTCTGACTGCTTGTTCCCAGTTTTGGGGCAACCATTCTTGACGGAACTCTTTCATAAACTTGGTGAAAGTCAGTTTTCTGAGGTGTTCAGTGTTAACTTGAGCCCAATCATCGATCAACTGGTCTTCAAAACACCAAGTATGCGAGTAACCTTCTGATCGTCTGCTATACCATCCTTTGCATTTAAGAAGAAGGTAGCGCAATGATTTTCAAAGTCCCTTGCAACCTTTAGAGTAACTTCTCCAGGTGTGAGGCTAGGGGGTTGTGAGAGTATAGGATGTACCACCGTGGCAAGTTTTGGTCCAGACATTTTCTTTAAGGCATTATAAATGATAATTGCGTCTTCAGAAGACTCTGAGTCAAGATTGGTACTTTTCTTTTCTTTTGCAAGAACTGGGGCAGCGGTAGTTGCCGAAGTCACGGACGAGACAGATGGGACAGGAACTGTAGACGTGACAGGTGGGACAGATTGGGATACAGGGACTGATATAGAGGCAGCGGCGGCCGTCAAAGCTGGGGCAGAAGTTTCAAGCGGGGATGGGGAACGATTCTGAATACGTTTTGATTGGCGAGGGGCCAGAGTGTTTTGATCAAGAAATTATATCTTGGGACGCGTTTAAAAAAAAAAAGTGGAAGCTTGCTGTCACGAGCTACACTAAACCAACACAAGACATGAACCAAGTATATTGGTAGAGAGGGGCAGGGGGAAAGGTGAGATCTTGGAAGTATAAGAGGGTAGGGAAAGCGGGAAGTTTTTACTACTGATACAAGCACTGAATCTACCGTCTTATATACGTCTAGCACAGGCAGGTTGGAATGTGTGTAAGTCGAGCATGTTATCGTGAATTGTCTCATGTGATAGTGGCAAGCGTGGCGGGCTTACACTTGGGCTGGAGGCCGGGAGGTCGGCTTCTTTTTTTTTTTTTTTTGAACCATATTTATTCCGGGGCAGTATAATAATACAAGACCGGTCTCGTCAAGTGTATGACAAATTTGAGAATCGTAAGGTAATGGAGGTCGCGCGGAGCTAGTCGTGAATCGTGTGATACCCTTCCAAAGGGGATCGATCGTATAGTAGAGGTACGTGATCAAACGTACAGTAAAGTCCGTGATAGAACTGCAGGCAAGGATATGTAATGGACCGGATCACCGAAGTGGAGTCATGGAACTCTTAGACACGCATTTACCCTGGATCAAACGGCTCTGAGCCCGTCTCCGGTCTTGAGCCAGCTTTTGAACGTTGCAAGTATATGAGGAGCCATTTGGCGTGCTCCCCATTGAAAAGTTTCCCCATAGGCATCCTTATGAACTTTATGCGAGTCCACGGTGATGAAGAAGATGGTTTGTGGATGGAGTTATGAGCACTGGTGTAGCGTGGGCACTCGTAAAGCAAATGATGAATAGTCTGGTCCCTAAAACCGCACGGACATTGTGCAGCTTTTGGGGGGAGGTCCGGACGGTGGCAGCAAGTGTATTCGGCAGTGAAAGAGTGACGTACCGCCATTTGCATGGCTATACAATGGGTGCGTCGAGAGACCAGGAACTCGGGTTTACTTTGGGTTCCTGGCTTCTTCTTTGGTGGGATTGCGGCCGAGAAAAGAGGGTGGTTGGTGCCATCAGGTGGTTTGGTGATGGCTAGGTCATAGACTGCAAAGTCTCGACTGGATTTTTGTCTCCGGTCTCAAATCCAGTCCGTGGCCCAGTTGGTGAACGCCGTCTGACGGGCAAGAGATTTGTTGAATGCGGCTGACTGCACGCTGTTCACAGATGGGGAGGGGGTGGTTGTTGTGATGACTTACTATCAAGTAAGTCAACGGTACTTGGGACACTTAGGGAGTAGACGAGGGATATGGGGGACAAGAAAGATGACAATGAAAAGAGCAGAGAGGATGGCTTTAAACACAAGCAAGGGAGCAAGAAGGCAGAGCAGAGTGGAGAGAGGGAGCAATGCAGTAGACTATGACCTTGCAAGTGGGAGTTCACAAGTGGACAGTCTGAGGGACTGTCCGTTGTATTGCGCCAGCTTATATACCTGGCTACATGGTGTTTACATAATGGAATACTCTGGAAACTCATAGAAGATCTATAATTACCGTCCAATGGCAATAGTCTCTCTGGGAATGTCCTGGAAGCCTGTGAAAGCTCTATAAATACCATCCAATGGCAATAGTCTCTCTGAGACCTGGTGACCTTTTCCGCAGTTCTTCTGTAGAAACTGGTAGAAGTCTGTAGAAGGTTCTACAACCTTCTACAAGGAACTAATCACGTGACAGATCACGTGATCCTCGGAGTATAATTTCAAACTCCGACCTCAGCTTTCCCAATTAGGAAGTTGATTACATAATACCGGACCGGACCGGACCATTCTGAACTCTTGAGTCATAACCTAAGCTTGACGGTTCATGACAGTATCCCCTCTTTAAGGTCCTGCTGCGCCGACAGCATCCTAAGGTTACTTGATTGAGGGGCTCTTGGGTTGTTTGCATGGTACTGCTGTACTAGTAGACTTGCATGCTTCATTTGTGACGCTGGCAACCAGGAGTTTTCTGAACTTGGGTACCCTTTCCACTTTACTAGGTATTGTATTCCTTTCTTGTTGTGTTACGTGTCTACTGGCACGTGGCTCGACTTGAGCAATGGAATAGGCGACACTACCAAAGGTGACTTAGCGATATGACGGCCCTTGTGGCACGTGATCGTGGGAGTGTAACAGCAAGCCCTAACCGAGGGACAATACTGACTCAAGGATGAGAACTATGAGGCAGACTCCTATTAGAAGGAGCACAAGACTTATCCCGATTAGGGAAGACAGAATAGAGGAATGCAGAGTAGATTCAAGAAGACCAAGCTGCGGACTACGGCGCAGCTTGGCTAACCTTATATACATATACACGAGGGCTTTAAAGCGCCTCTTAAATGGTAAGTAACCAATCATGTACAGTATGGTTATCGTAAGTGTCCGTCCGAGTCATTCCTTATCGTACCATAACAGCCAATCACCTTATCGTACAGTACTGGGGTTTTCAAAGCCGTTATCATATGAGTCACATACCTCCTATCACATGCCTCCAGCCTGGGGATACGTACTACCCGGAGACCGGTTTTGAGTCGAGTCATAACATGTTGGGTGAAAGTCTGGACTGAAGGATTGTTTCTACTTCATAATGGTCTTCCTCTCCCTGTACTATTTCTGGGGGTGGTCTGGTGAAGTTGGGCCCATGGGCTGTGGTTTCTTTATAGGGGGAAATAAGGGAGTTGTGGAAGACTGGGTGGATATGCCATGACTTTGGTAACTGAAGTTTGCAATTGACTCCCCAACAAGATAGTACTTTGAATGGTCCGTGTCGTCTAGGGGCCAACTTGGCCTTTGGATGGGTAGTGTGGACGTTGGTTCCTTCTAACCAGACTTGGTCTCCTGGTTTGGGTTCATAGGTAGCAGTGGATACGCGGGTATTCTTCATAACTTCTGCAGCTACCTTTAGAGCTGCTGTGACTTCAGACCGGATTTGTTCCAAGGCTCGAAGGCGTTCTTCAACTGTGGGTATCTTGGTGGCGAAGTTTACTGGTGGGATGAACTCTGGTTTAAAGCCGTACCAGATTTCAAATGGTGATCTTCCTGCAGCACTGTGCTGTCTTGCATTGTGCGCAAATTCCATGAAGGGTATTAGCTCTACCCAATTGTCCACTTGAAAGTTGCAAAAGACGCGGAGGTACTGTTCCAATTCTTGATTGACTCTTTCTGTTTCTCCATCTGTTTGAGGATGAAAGGCGGTAGACATTGTGGACTTGACTCCTAGTTTTCCCCAAATTTCTTGCATGACTTTTGACGCAAATTGTGGACCTCTATCTGATATGACTTGTCTTGGTAGGCCTGTGCGTCTCCACACTTGATCTATGTATAACTTGGATGTTTCTTCAGCTGTGATGGTCTTGGTACATGGGCAATAATAATGGCCTTGCTAAGGCGATCGACCACAACAAATAGTGAGTCGTATCCTTGGGAAGTGGGGAGGTCTGTGATGAAATCCATGGTGATTATTCCCCAGATATCCTGTGGGGACTTGATTTGGTTGCAGGGGTACTTGGTTTCTTGGCTTTATTTTTGTAGCTTGACATGTAGCGCATCCATCTACATAGCTTTTGACGAAGGTGGACATTCCTGGCCACCAGAAATCTCTTGATATTAATTCATAAGTTTTCCATCTTCCTGGGTGTCCTGAGGCAAGGTGCTCATGGTGTAACTTGACTATACTTCTTCGTAGTTCTTCATCTTTTGGGATGTAGACCAATCCTTTGTATAAGATGATTCCATCTTCTAAGTTCCAATCTTCTAGGCCTTTTGTGAGGGATCTTGGGCCATTCTTTAAGATAACTTCTAATGCTTGACTGACTTCTTTGTCGTACTCTTGGGCTGCTTTAATTTGTTGGCGTAATACTGTGTTTCCATCTACTTTAATTCCTGCAGGGCGAGTTGCGCGTATCGCAAAAAACTTGTCACTGAGGAGCACACGATCATTTTCTTCGGGTGCTATCCCCTCTTTAAGATCTGTACGCCTGGACAGCGCATCAGCCTTGTTTTGAGTACCTGGTTTATGGATGATTGTAAATTTGAAGCGCGACAAAAAGAGAGCCCAGCGCGCTTGTCGTCGAGTAAGGCGTTGTTTTGTGGTGAAATAAACTAGGTTGCCATGGTCTGACCAGATTTCCAATGTGTCCTCTCTACCTTCTAGGTAGTGGCGGAATATTTCCAAGGCGCGAATGATGGCTAGGAGTTCTTTGTCGTGTATGACATAGTTTCTTTCAGCGGGTTGCAAAGACTTGGAGTGATATGCAATAGGGTGCCATCTGTTCAACGCGTCTGGTTGTTCTAAAATAGCACCTGTGGCGAAGTCGCTGGCGTCAGTAATAAGGTGAAATGGCTTGTTGTGATCTGGCAAAGTGTTACGTGTCTACTGGCACGTGGCTCGACTTGAGCGATAGAGAGGCGACACTACCAATAGGTGACTTAGCGATATGACGGCCTTCCGCGGCACGTGATCGTGGGAGTATAACAGTAAGCCCTATTCGTGGGACAATACTGACTCAAGGATGACGACGATGAAGCAGACTCCTACTAGGAGGAGCGCAAGACTTATTCCGATGAAGAACGAATACAGAGTAGATTCAAGAAGACCAAGCTGCGGACTACGGCGCAGCTTGGCTAACCTTATATACATATACGCGAGGGCTTTGAAGCGCCTCTGGAAAGGTAGCTAACCAATCACGTATCGTATGGTTATCGTAAGTGTCCGTCCGAGTCATAGATATCGTACAATAGCGAACCAATCGCATACCTCGTTCTTATCGTACAGTACTGGGGTTATCAAACCGTTATCTCTCGAGTCACCTTTCCTTATCACATGCCGCCGGTCCGGGGATACGAGCTACCCGGAATCCCGCGCCGTAACACAAAGCCAATACTGGTGCTGTGGTAAAGGCGGTAACAAGGGAGCGGAAGGCTGTATTTGCTGCTGTTCCCCAAACAAAGGGGAAATCCTTCTTGGTAAGTTCGAAAAGTGGTCGTGCAACATGGGAAAAATCCTTGATAAATCTTTGGTAAAAGTTGCAGAACCCCAAGAAGGCTTGGACTTGTTTAACTGTCTTGGGGGGTGGCCATCCTGTGATGCCGGCTATTTTTGCTGGATCCATAGCTATTTGGCCTTCAGAGATAACAATTCCCAGGTATTCAATTGTTGTTTGCACGAATGAACATTTTTCTGGCTTGAGATAGAGGTCAAACTTGTCCAATTTTGACAAGACCATATCCATAAGCTTGGTTAACAAGGCGAGGTCTTCTGCAAAGATCAAAATATCATCTAGATAGACCACTACATGGCCTTCATCCACCATGTCCTCAAATATGTTGTTCATGAATGTCTGGAAAGTGGCAGGGGCGTTGCAGAGACCAAAGGTCATAACTGTGGGTTCAAATAGACCAAGGGGTGTCTTGAAGGCAGCTTTGTATTCATCCCCTTCACGAATTCGTATGTTGTTGTATCCCCATCTGATGTCCAACTTGGTAAAGTATCTGGCACCACGTAACTTGTCTATGAGTTCTGGGATTAGTGGTAATGGTGCCGCATTCTTGATAGTAATGTCATTGAGGCCCCTATAATCTTGCACAGGGCGTAGTTTTCCATCCTTCTTGTCAACAAAGAAGAAAGGGCTGGCTATAGGTGACTTTGAAGGGTGGATATACCCTCGCCATAAATGTTCTGTGATGTATTCTTTCAAAGCATCTGCTTCTTTTGGTGTAAGTTGATAAATGGAACAATTCTTCATTGCTAAACCTGGTTTTAAATCGATGGCGTGGTCCCAAGGCTGGTGTTGTGGTAGACGTTGTGAGGCTTCCTCACTAAAGACTTTGGAGTACTTCTTGAACTGTGCTGGGATGTGATCCATAGAGGCTTTAGGCGCTGTTCTAGCCGCTATTTCTGTACTGGTTGTTGTCTTTGCACGAATGGCTAAGTGGTCGTACTTGAGAAAACTGTGGATGTGGAGGAAAGAGTCAATGGCGTCTTCTGAAAAGGTGTTCTCTTCCTGTTCTGGGTCATCTTCTTTTGCTAATATGGTGTTTATTGTAGTAGCGCGTGTCTGTGCTTTCTTGGATGTGATAACTAGTGGTTTCTTGGTCAACATACATGTTGGTGGGCACCTGGTGAAGGCTAGCTGGGGGAGGGCCCAGTCTACTTCTGGGTTGTGTGCGTGGAGCCAATCTGTGCCGAATATAATGTCGTGATCCCCCAGGGTAGTGACATAGAGTTCTGCGCTTTCTTCATGGTAATCTCCTTGAGACTTGATCCTAATATTCTGAATAGTAGTGTGTCGAACTGATCCCCTCTTATTGGGTGTTCCATCCACATTCTTGACTGGAAGTGGGTTGACTAGGGTTCGGAAGCGTAAGCCCATTCTTGGTTGCGAAGTCTTGATCTATAATGATGCCTTCTGCGCCGCTATCTAACAAGGCGCGTGCACTGATTTCTTTACCAGTTTTCTTGCCAACTAGAGTCACTCTGAGTGTAATAGAAGGTGATCGTCTATTTCGTATAGTATCACCAGGTACAGGCTCAGAGTCGAGCGTCTCTAGTAGAGAATACCTATTTCATAAAACTGGAATTGGATAACCGTAAAGTCCTAACTGACAGTGCTGCAGTAGGACACTTCAAAAATCCTCTTGAACTGGTGCCGAGTGAGGGCGAGGGATAGAGAATCGTGGTGTAGGACTGTGGTATAGTGAAGCTATCTGCGCTGGGTGTTCTTCTGGTGCATCTTCATAGGACTTCGTCCTGAGTCATGGCTGCACATGCTTTGAAGTCTGACCTTGGACACTGATTTCCTTGTCTATTTCCTCCTTGCATTTGCCGCTTCTTAGTCCGGCAATCCTTGGCGAATGTGGTTGGGCTTTCCACAGAAAAAACAAAGCTTTTCTTTGAAGCGCCTTGTCCTTTCTCTCTTTGGATAATTTTCCCTCTTGGCTGAGGATCAGTTATGGTGGCGTTAACTTGAGTGTCTTCTTCTTCTGTATAAACTGCCCTATTCCTGGGTCCTTGCACCTGTCTGTTTCTTCCTCCTTGTGTGAAGGCAGGGTTACTGTAGAGGCGCCAAATTCTGTCAAAGTCCCTTGCTTTTTTGACTAGCGTCTCCAGTGTTGTAGGCTGAGGAGAAAGACCAATTAACTTTTGGTGCAGTGCCTGCGGAATCGCTTTTCTGAAGGCGAACATCTTGGTTTCTTCATTTGCCTCCGACCTAGAGGCGTGGGTGGACCATTCCTGGTACCATTCATCGAAAGGTCTGTTTCCCATTCTTGAGTTATACATGGCATTGGTGGCTTCTAACTTGGTGTGTTCTGGGATGAAGTGTTTCTTGAAAGCGTTCTTGAAGGATACCCATGTTCCAAAGTTTATTGGCGTAGCTGCTAGGGCTGTTTTCTGTCTATCTTGAGCCCATTCTCCTGCTGGAGTACCCAATTTAAAGTGGGTTAGCGCTGCGGAGACCTTCTTTCCTTCATCCGTATAGACGTCTTCATTAAGGTAGTAGTAGTTTGCCAAGTTATTCCAAAAGGACTCTGCTTTATCCGACTTGCCGTCAAACGGCTCTGGGGGAACACCTAGTATTTTCTTTGGGTTTGGTGCTGCCATGACTGGGGGAACAATGGGAGGAGCTGTTCTTTGGGGAGGTGCTGGTTGTACAGGCACAGCTGTGACTGGTTGTCTGGCAGGGGTAGGAGAAGCTGCCCTAGGTACTGTAGTTGGTGCTTGTGCAACTGTAACTGGGGTAGGGTAGACTGTTGGTAAGGATGGACCTGGTGTACTTGGTAGTGCTCCTGGAAAAACTAGAGGCGATTGGGACTGTGGTGTATGTGGTCTTGATACCTTCTCTAGTAGAGAGGTAACTGTCTTGGTTGCGCTTTCTAAGATCTGGGATACTTCTGCTTGATCCGAATCTGAGCTAGAGCTTGATTTTTCAGATGAAGAATGGGTAGACTGCACCTCCTCTTGAGGTGTTAGTGGAGAACTTGGTTCTTCTTGTTGGGTGTTACTAGGCCCTTCTCCTTGAGGGTTACTTGACTCCTCTTGTGGTGTCTCTGGTTGACTTTCTTTGTCGTCTTTAAAGTTTACTTCCTTGTTATTTTTGTAATACCAGCCGCTCTTGTTAAATGACCAAGCAACGTCTTTGTTCTGGTATTTTCCTGTGAGGGAGAGGTAATTGAGGTCTTCAACCTTGTGGAATCCTGGATAGGCGTCTCTGTAGTCTGGCCTGTCTAGGTTTCTTCCTAGTTCTTCAATAAACCATGGAAATCTTCCATCAACGCTGGTGACTGCGTATGTTTCCCAATACGCGTGGTATAGGTTATCTTCATAGGAAAAGTGAGCGTCTGTGAAGTAGTAGGGGACGTTTGCTTCTTCAGTGTCTGTGAGGTCTCTTCTTGTTACTGCGAGCCTTCTGCTCATTCACTAGTTTCTTTGGAGTCTAGAGACGGTCCAACCGTCAGAGTCCCACTGATAAAAGACTTGATATGCTGGCTGTAAGATAGCGCGGTCCGCTGTAAGGCCAGCACTCGGGCTGGGCCTGAAACGTGCATCGTGATGTCATATTGGTGTCACTCCATTTCCGGGCGTGCCTTGTATCCTACCTTACCTATTCTGACTTGTTCCTGTTATGATTCTCTCTTTCCTTTCTCTAGTTTAGGTACTGGTTTGTCTTTGTATTTAAGTACATGTTTCATGCTAAATGAAGAGGAGCGCTTGAGTCGCCATTTTCCCCCACTTTTACTTTCAACTTATCACGCGTGAATTCGACTCGAGTCAGGCCCAAACGAGGGCACTCGAAATCGAATCTTCTTGTCGTCTTTTGCTTGATCTCGCTGCATCGGACAGCATCACTTTGTCTTGTCTTGTCTCTCTCCCCCTCTCCTCCTCTTCCTCTCTCTTGGAGTGGAAACACTCTCCGCCTTCGAACTCACTAGGACCCTCACGTCCTTACACTGCGGCGTTGGGTCTAAGTTGTCGACGAATCCAATGGTATTCTTCAAATATACCAAAGTGGCTGACTGTAGTCTTGCTTTTCCACAAGAGGTTCTGGAAGTTTAGGGCACTTGAAGTGATTTCACGTGCACGCGCTAAGGGTTGTTCAAGGACTAAGGTTGCCCTATTTGCGTTGTACTGAAGCCTACAGTGATCTTGGAATCTCTTCAATTCCCTTGAAGATCTAGTGGGAATATGCTCTGATATGTAGATGGCTTCTGGGAAATGACAGTGGAGGACTGGTTGGGTGGCTTGATATTGGGCCTCTTCACTACTTGTAGAGGGCTGTCTTGGTGTTCTAACCACTGGTCAGATAAGGGGGTACACTGGTTGTGCGCAAGCTGGTTGAATACTAGGGTATACTGGTTCTTGTGGATTAGCTTGGTTAATACTTGGTGGGCTTCTTGCTTGAACTGCTGGTGATGCAATGGTACTGTTTCTGGCGCCAAATCTGTTTTGGCGTCTTGACCTCCTTGATGGTTGCACAACTTGTTGAGAAGCCAGTCTGATAGCCCACTCAACTGCTTGTTCTGCCAGTTTGTTTCTGAATCAAAGGGAACCCTCTATATTTCTCTAGAGGGTAGGTAACTATGGCCTGGTGCCCACAATACTACACTAGGTGGAGTAGGTGGGGTATCTGGTCTGTATCCGCAGTCACACACTTCTTTACTACACCAACAAACGGCTCTGCTATTCCACTGGTTGGAAGTATTATCTCCCCAACTGTCAACAGAGCTTGTGGATGTAGGCGGACTTGATGCTGGTGGACTGCTAGGGGGTAGGGATTCGCTTGGTTCGCGCCTTGCGGGTTCTAGGATTTCTGGATCAGTTGGTTGATCTGGTGGGAGGTGGTGGATCCTTGGGTTAATTAGTCTTGGGTCTAGGTTCTCCAAAGTGGTGGACCAGGTGGCGTCAGCCCACTTATAGGTGAACTCTTTTCCTTCTGTGATTACTAGGCGATGGCCTTGTGCGTGACTTTCAAGGCGTAATTCTTGAAAGGATATTTGGATCTCCGTATGGTCCAATCGAAATCGCTCTAAAAAGTGAATGCGCTCTCCTCTCCTGATAGTTTCTATGAGTTCTTCTTCTCTTAGTGGTACTGTGATGAACCAGAAGTAATCGTCTTTGGACCAAAGCAGAAGGGATTCTACTGGGTGATTGTTCAAGGTAGGGTGACTTGCTAAGTGCCAGTACAAGAGTTGTTCCTGGGCTGCGTCGGCGATACTGGATAAGTTCTCGGTAACGAACTCTTCAAATCTTGAAGAGGGTATTACTTCGCCAAATGGAAGTAAGTTTATTAACCTTTGTAAGACTAAGGAGATGTCACTCCAATGGTCTACTTGATTAATTGAGTATGCGTCGACAAGGGTGGTAGAGGGGTAATAAGTTTGAAGTTGTCGTTGACGATGAGTTTCAAACAAAGCTTGAGCTCTTCTAGCTTGCTCTTCCTCAGAAATGTGCACTGGAAATGAAAACACTGAACCCCTTTTTTATTTGACCAGAATACCCAGCTATCTACTACAAGCACTTACTTGTTACAGTAAGTGATTATAGTACTTCGTTGTCTGGGTAGTGCGTAATGTGTTGGAAGGGGTTAGCAGGAATGCAGGGGTGGAAACAGTACCCTATCAAATGGGGACTGGTCTGGAGTACGTCTTCAAAGTGATATCCTTGTTCAACAGTGTACACCCCTCCTTCGTGAAACACTAGATAACCGTAGGTGGTTATCACTCTTCCATCCAAAAAATCTTGCACCTCTAGAATGACCAGGGAATATACGTACCCCTGCTTGACAATGTTGTTTAAAGGGGCGAAGGCTTTGTGAATGCCTCTTCTGAAGTTGTAGCGGATGCTACCAAGGGGAATGTCTGCACTGGGATGGTCAAGGATGGCCTGACAACAGGTGTACAGTGGTTGGATGCCCAAAGAAATGGCAAGGTGATACGGATCGCGGAAAGTACGGGACCTTACTAATACTTATGACCAGGTTAGTAAGAGTATATGTGTCATGGACTTATCGTATCAGTCAGCAGTAGAATCACATGTCTTCATAGACTGTGAGGTAGTATTGCTATTCGTTACTCGGATTGGAGAGGAGCTTTAAAGCTACCTCGATATATGTATATAAGTCGTCGTATTAAGACCAAGGCTCTTCAGCTTGGTCTTCTTCAATTTCACTTCCGACTTGTATCCTTCCTCTCGCAGTAGGAAGTCCATTGCTCTCTACATTCTCTGTCGTCAACAGATGCAAGTACACGCAATATTGTCTTGTTGTCTTGAGTTGTGTACTCTGCTAAGTCACATACTCATTAGTGTCGAGTTGCCTCTAAATCGCCTAAGTCAGGCCTGCGCCGTGAAAGCGTAACATTAAGACCAAGCTGACCACCGTGGCGACCTTTCCGACAACCGCAGAACGCTGGATTAATTTCCAACCCTATTTCATAGAACGAAGGGGAGCAAGGAACGTACCCACCAGATATCTCAAAGCTGCAAGGTGGAGGACAAACGTAGGACCTGAAGGATATTATGTAGACACTTCAAGACCAAATCGGTGGTGTCCAGTTGAATTCAATTTTGAAGCAATTTGCTGGACTCGCATTAGGGAAAACCCTAGGGGTAACAATTGGGAAGTAGTTGCACCTGCTGAGGGCAATCTACGTTGTAATATTCACACAAACAAAGTAGTAATCTGATCAGAGTGGGGACCTATCGACGGTGCACCAGAAGAAACTCATTCTACAAATTCACAAACTCCGGCTCCGAGCGAAGCCAGTCAGGAAACTGAAGAATCGGAAGATGAAGCTAATGAAGACGAAGAACAGGAAGAAGCCATTGAACAAATTGCGGAGCTCACTAATCAAATTCAAATAGTGGAAGCGCCTGAGAGAATTCAAATCATGGCTACCGAAACTATTCAAGAACCTGTTCGTGAACGGATTGAAGAACCAAATGAACAAATGTTCATCAATCCAGAGACTGGACATGTAATGACAGCAGATGACATTGCATCGTATCGAGCTATTGGATCTGATCGCCCCGATCCTCCTTCAGGAGGAGGAGGAGAACCCCCTGGAGGAGAAGGACCCCCTGGAGGAGGAGGAAGAAGACTTTCCAATGGAGGAGGTGGATTCCCAGGAGGATTCCCAGAAGGATTCCCAGGAGGTGGATTCCCAGGAGGAGGACCTCCAGGTGGCGGACCACCAGGCGGAGGAATACCACCGGTAGGGGTACCCGGTCATCAGTCGGACAAATTTATTGGAAATGCCCCACAAATATTCACGGGAGATCGACTCAAGGTGGATGAATTCATAACCCAATGGTCATTATACTGGGGAGTAAATAATAATAACCCCATTATGACGAATGCTTACCGACGATCGATGCTATTCCTCACATATATTTAAGGAAAAGCTGTAAACGAATGGGTTATGAACATGAGCCAATGGCTCAATCGACAAGTGACGGGCAGAGTACCGGAACAAACACCAGATCTATGGGTCGAAACCGAACGAGCGTTCAGAAGAAGATTTGCAAATACACTTGAAAGGGAACAGGCACAAGGGGCATTAAAAAGAGGCCTAAAAATGAAGGACGGGGATCTCGACACATACATCACGGAATTTGAAACTCTGGTGCGACAAGCGGGATATCGGTTAAGTTCCATTCAAACTATCAATCTATTCACCGACAGACTACCACGCCCTTTGTTTGAAAAGGTGTTCCAATTGGATGATCCACAAACATTCAAAGAATGGAAGGAAGCTGTCAGACAAAAACAACAAAAATATATCCATATGAAGGCAAAATTGGACACCCATAGAGGTCAGATGCCAAAACCACGTGGATTTACAAATCGAGGAACGATGCCTGGAAACCTTCCAAATCCCAATGCGATGGATACATCAGCTGACAGAAGTAGAGCGTGATTGGCTGGATCAGAAGACATTGATTATACACAGCCACCCTACTCTCCACCTAATCGAGGAAGGGGTAGAGGAGGAAGACCAAATGGAAGGGATATCACCTGTTATAATTGCGGAAAGAAAGGGCATATCAGCCGCAATTGTTACCAGACACGAGGACAAGGGACAAAATAGTCAAGGACGATCTACGGATACTGAACCCATAACCATATGAAATGCGGTATCCGGATGACGGAAGAAGAACAAGCCCAATACTGGATGGGACAAGTAGCAGAATTGGGGGACGGAGTCAAGGACTTGATCCTAAAGGATCTATGGACGAAAGAGGGTTTTCAGGACGCCTGAACCCATCGGCCTGGGTGAGGGCGGTCAATTGTAATTCTGTCATTATCACGCGCTATCGATCTATGCGAATTCCAGTTTCGATAAGAACGAATTACTCAAAGGCCGACATCAGAGTCCTTGTAGACTCAGGGGCAACCGACAATTTCATTAAACCCTCTTTTGCCAAACGAATGGGGTTAGGAATGAAACGATTAGAAAGACCCCGCAAAATATGGAACATTGATAATACGGAGAACAAAGCGGGACGTATTACTCATTGTGTGGATCTTGATGTGCAAACTAAAGGAATCCACAAGGAAATGCGATTCCTGGTAACAAATACAGGACAGGAAGAAATGGTGCTTGGGTACCCATGGTTAGCTCAATATGAACCAAAAGTCAGCTGGAGGCATGCTACGATCAATGAAGATACACTTCCTATAATCCTCCGGTCTATCAATCCAAGAAAAGGAGGATTGGTAATTGCCAAAGCGCTAACCATCATTGATAAAGATCAGATTGTCAAACAATTGGATCAGGAATGTTCCATCAGAACTACAGCAACAGAATTGGCAATAGCGGCAAAACAATATTCCGTCAAAATGGAACTACCTATGGAATATAAAGAATTTGCCCATCTATTCAATGAGGAAGCTTCTTATCGATTTCCACCATCTAGACCATGGGATCACGCCATCGAATTTAAAAAGGGAACACCAGACGCCATCAATTGCAAAATATATCCTCAAACACAAGATGAGGATAAGGCGCTCAAAGAATTCCTGGCAGAACAACTAAAGAAGGGGTACATCCGACCATCAAAATCCCCTTATGCATCACCCTTTCTTCTTTGTAAAGAAAAAAGATGGAAAGTTGCGACCGGTACAAGATTATCGGAAGATCAATGACTATACTATCCGAAATCAGTACCCACTACCTCTTATCTCAGATCTGATATCGGACCTCAGCAACACTCATATCTATACCAAATTAGATGTGTGATGGGGATACAATAACGTAAGAATCAAAGAGGGAGAGAGGAAGAAGGGGCATTCAAAACCCAATACGGTCTATTTGAACCCACAGTTTTATTTTTTTTCGGATTAACCAATTCACCGGCAATGTTTCAAACAATGATGAACTATATATGCAGGGACATTATTGCCAAACACGAACAAAAAGGCACAACTATATGGTTTATATGGACGATATTGGAATAGCAACCAAAATGGCCATGGATCTTCAGGCGCATATCGAGCTGTCAAGAGACGTCCTAACGGGTATCTGCGGAACACGATTTATACTACAAATTAGAAAAGTGCACGTTCCCATGCACACACGGATGGATTACCTGGGGGTAATCCTGAAAAGGGGGTAACCCGCGTGGACCCGGTAAAAATTGATGGCATCAAAAACTGGCCTAGGCCCAATAATAAAGTAAGGACGTACGATCTTTTTTGGGCTTTTTGCAATTTTTACCGACCATTCATCCGAGGGATTTGCTACGCATTGCCAAACCATTAAACAAATTGACCAAAAAGGAAACGGAATGGCAGTGGACCGAGAGCAAGAAAAGGCATTTCAAACCCTCAACGATCTTGTGACCCAAGAACCAGTCCTAGCACACCCAAATCTGGAAGAACCATTTGAATTGGAAGTTGATGCATCGGGATTTGCAGTAGGGGCAGTATTACTCAAAGGAAGGAAGACAAAAAACGCCATCCTATCGGATACTATTCAGCCATGCTCAACGAGGCAGAACGAAATTATGACATCTATGATCTGGAACTATTAGCAATTGTGAAGGCATTCCGACATTGGAGACCATATTTGGCAGGATCAACCCCATAAGGTGAAAGTATTTCAGATCATCTAAATTTGCAATATTGGCGTTCTCCACAGAAGATCAGTAGACGGGTAGCCAGGGAAGTTTTGGAACTTTTGGAGTATAATTTCGAAATTCACCATATCAAAGGCAAAGCTAACGGACGAGCTGATGCCTTATCACGAGACCTGACTACAATCAAGGAGAACAGGATAATGAAGGAATAATAGTATCCCTGATCAAGTATTTGTCAGAGGAATGACCACTGAATCGATTAACAGAATTACCAAAGTCCTGGAACCAAAAGACATGAATCCCGAAGACCCTGTCTTTAGTCAAGACCAAACAAAACTATCTTCATGGGAACGCTCATCGATTGAATTGAAGAAGATACAAGGGACTTGGTACAAAGATGGAAAAAGGGTAGTCACGGGAGGACTATACGCAAGGGGAACACTTATCAAGGCTCATCATGATTCTCCGTATATGGACACCCCGGGATAAAAAGAACAGCGGAATGGTGGACTGATATTACTGGTGGCCTGGAATGAACTATGACATAAAGGAATATGTCAAAGGATGCACCGAATGTCAACGCCACAAGATCAATACTAGGCCATCCGAGCGCCCATACAACCAAATATATCCAAAAACGGAAGCAATGCCGTTGAAACTGTCACCCTCGATTTCATCACCAAACTTCCCACGTCCCAGGGGTATGATACCTATATTGACAGTCACGGATCATGACTGTAGCAAGGCCGTCAATATTCATACCATGCAATGAAGAAATCACGGGAGTGAAGGAACGGAACACAAATTATATGCCGGCACGTATTTCTTGTTTTGGATTACCAAGCAAAGTTATCAGCGATAGAGATCTGCGATTTGCAGGGAAATTCATGAGGGAATTGTGCAAGATATTGGGAATCGAACAAAACATATCACAGTATCACCCAAGAACCGATGGCAATCAGAAAGAACGAAACCAGTGGCTAGAACAAAATCTCCGATTTGGACCAATGAACAACAAATAATTGGAGCATTTCCCAATCGCGGAATTTGTTCTAACAATTGGCCTAATGAAACCACAAGGGAATAACCATTTGCAATTCTGATGGGATATAATCCGCGCGCTGATTGGATTGATAGGCCATCACCGATTCCTCAGGTACAATTACGTACAACGCAAATGGGAATG
>WTXK01000855.1:0-16998 GCA_025769895.1 Lactarius psammicola
GACCCGTACTCGCCATGGTTTGAGGGCCCGTTCAAAAGTATCGTTGTGAAGGTCACCAATCTATGCCCCTACCAAGAGAACGAGGACTGGTGCGGTCAGTCTCTATCCAAAACTCTCAATCAGTTCGACGCGTCGGTGCAGTGAGTGATTGCTCCCCCCTTGTTTGTACGGCTGGCGCGCTTAACGGAACTCTGTCGGTCGCAGCTTTGACTTGTGCCAGGAGTCCGGCGCCTATGATGCATTCTTCCCAGAGGGGCGTGGCGCGCTGAGCGGCCATTACAAAGAAGTATCGTGCAGCGAGTGGTCCGGTTGGGATGGCCCGAGCCTCTGGAACGGTGCATGCCTCGCTAGTGAAGAGACTGGTATGTGGCCTCATGTTGGCTGCGGCAATACGGGTATGGAACTCCCTCCTTGGCTACGCCATGAGAAGTATGGCTCACATACCCTCTAGGTGATGCACCCGTTTAAACGAGTTGGGAAATAGCAAGGTGTCGCACTGCAGGTCACAGTAGCGACGATCGGGGGTTAGTAGGAACTCATGTAGCAAGCCGTAGCTCCCCCCAAGAAATACCCTCATTGGCTTTAGCTCCATTGAGTGGAGTCTCAGATGTCTTTACAGTAACATGCATACTGGCTTAGTCCTCAATTACACGTACACACCTTCGGGGATCTACCGAAGATCGGTGTACGTTTCTACCGAGCTGGGTTTCGTCCAAGTTGTCGACCGGCGACCAGGGCAACACTTGGCGTGCGTTTTTCACATCAATTAGGGCCATGGACACTCTCCCTTGGTATTGCTTGGTAGTTGTGGTGAGAATTGAGAGACCCTGAGTTATTGCACGCACCAGAAGGAGTATAGACCGAGAAAGCGTTTGCAGAAGGCAGAAAATAATGGAACCAGTCGAACACGGTCCGGCCGCCACCAAGCAGATCCACGTGACTATCGCAATGGCGCACACGCCGGTGACCATCTGAACTTATGCTATGAGACCTGCGATATCTAGACTGGTGCAAGATGCACTAATGGGTCCGAAAAAAAAGTCTTCCACGTGTACTACCCCAGTGAACTCTTATTTAGCACGTTACGTTACACCTCAGAAAAGACTACGGATTGCTGTCGCGGTCCTATTTAGGTATTAACACAAGTAGCCTAGCTGTGTCCATGTACGAAAGTAGAAAGATCAATGCGGGTTTGATGTTCGCTAGCAACCCAGATATCACTTGGGCGGTAAAAGCCGGCCCTATGTATTAACGGGATCCATGTTAAGAGTTCACCATCACCACTATATATCCATCCCTCGGCTTGATCTTGGAGTGGTCAGTGAAGTCGACATGTCCGATAGTTTCCGTGTTTCCTGTCATAGCATTCGACATACGAATTGAGAGACGTCTCCTGATGAGACGATGCGCTGGCCGTCTTGGGAGAATGCCACAGACAAGACCTCTCCTGTGTGTCCAATAAGTGGGCCCGCCTCTGTCTCTCCCGTTGCGGCGTTCCACACACGAATTGTTCGATCATCTGAGACTGAGACGATGCGCTGACCATCTGGCGAGAACGCCACAGACCTCACCAAAGATGCGTGTCCAGTAAAGGGACCTGCCTCTGTCTCTCCAGTCGTGGCGTTCCACACGTGAATTGTTCGATCACCCGACCCTGAGACGATGCGCTGGTCACCTGGCGAGAGCGTCACAGACAAGACAAAAGTCCTGTGTCTAGTGAATGGGCCAGCCGCTGTCTCTCCCGTGGTGGCATTCCACACACGGATTGTTTGATCGAAAGAGCATCAGCAAAATGGAAATGACCTGTCATGACCTGTTGTTACTAGGGATGGCTGGCGCCGGCTAAAATTGAGGGCTGCCAGTCTCGGCTAGTACCGCCAGTAACACCAGTAACATTCCATTTTCCTGATGAGCCTGAGACGATGCACTGGCCATCTGGCGAGAATGCCACAGACCTGAGTGAATTCATATGTCCATTAAACGGGCCAGCTACATTCCCTCCCGTCGTGGCGTTCCACACACGAAGTCACTAACTCTGATGATGGCCAGTGAGACAATCGCCCACGCTCCACGCGTAACATTCGAGGAAATGAGCTGGAATAATATGCAGCGACAAGGGGATCAGTCGGCGCAAATGATAGAGCAGAAAGATAGACATGTGGAGCACTCTTTGCCATGGCCCTTCTGAAATACCGTACAAACACCGAGGCGTCGTTGAAATAAGACCTAAATTCCTCTAGCTCTGCCCGAGAGACCTGTTGCAGTCGTAGCTATTAGTTGTCCGCCTTCCTCATCGAATTGACAATTATACTCACACCTCGACCAAAGGCTAACCACATGCTTAGAGCCGAGAATGCTGTCGAAGCAAGACCCACATCGCTTGTCAAGCTGAGGGCCTCCAACCAAAAGAGGAGTTTGTTCTCAAAAAAAAGTTCGAAGTTTTCCAAACAGATCGGTTTCGAAGTCAATATATTTCAAATGCTCGTCCCAGAAACGACAGGCGTATAACAGGGCAGGTGGGATGTGTTTATTGACGCGGGAGCCAAGGTCTTCAATGTCTTTGTTACCGAGATGTGATGATTCGAGGTTGCAGATGTTGAACTTGAGCTGTCCCATGACAAAGCGGAATAAACGCTGCGCCCTTTGGAAGTATCCTTTAGGGACTTCTTCGTATAACTTGTCCAACGGATCTGGTCTACGGTGACCCGCCGTGGGTTTCAAAAGGTGCTCTATGCATTTGGTCGCGCTAAAATCAAAGAAATTGGGAGGATCTAGGATGTATTCACAGGCGGCCGCTGCCCACTGAAACAATCCCTCCGCCTTTGTCGCCAGCGCGTCGCAGTAACGATTGAAATTTTCAAGGAGGAGCGTCGTTCGAAGAAAGGCGAGAACGTCGTCATGCGTTTTTGCAGCCAAATACATGGATGATCCGAGCTGGCTGTATAAACACATGACGATATTCTCGCCTTTCTTAAAAAGGGTGGGATAGTCACGAGTACGGAGTCGAAGCGATTGATTATCTTTCCAAGTGCGGCTTCAAATGGTGGATAGCGGTCGGAGAGGTCGCGAGCAAGAGTTGTAAAGAGGTGGTAAGCCTCGCCTTCGGATTGCTCAATCCGCAAAAAGATATAGGACAATGTAAGACGGTGCATTTTAGCGACGTGCGATCTCATGCGCAATCGATGACTTTCCCGCGCCTGCTTGCCCGAAAACAACGAGACTACGCTCGGAAGTGGGATCGTTCACCCAATTGACGATGAAGCCCAAGAAGGCCATGCGCGTTCCCGGAAGACAGCCTTTCTCAGGTGTGAAGCGCGGGCCTTTTCCATGTGGGATTTCTCTGATTTCTGCATCTAGTTCTATGACGATTATTGGATCAATTACACCACAAAACCATAAGTCATCAGGGAAACGTACCGGCATCTGAAACTTAATTAAGCTGAGTAGATATCCCGTCCACCTTGGCCGAAAGTATTCCTACGCCGTCCAGAATTTGGGACGCAATTATCCCCGTGGTGATGGCAGCTTGATCTAAGAAAGTCCTTCGGTGTTCGACAAGAGCGGCGGACAGGTCCTCAACCTCTTTGGCAACTCCTCCGCCTATATTCTTGAATGTCCGCTTCCCTAAAAAAAATCACACGTTTACTCTAGCCAATGGAGAAGACGAAGACAACATACAGAATTGTAAGTCCTTTGCATACGATTGGATAAAGTCACTGTAACTACAGACATCCTGCGGTATGAGAGTAAGGATTTAGGCCTGCTTGGAATTGGGTACGATGGATTTCAGAGTGTCTTCATGGCTCGCGAAATCGAATGCAGAGTGCATAGCTTCAAGCAGGGTTAGGACATTGTCGTCTCGTTGAAACTGTTCTAGGAGTGCCTGGCGCCCAAATAAACATGGCATAAGTGTTTCCTTCCGACAATTATACGAATAGGTGTGCCTCGGGGATAGCGTAAACCATGCCATATGCCATCACCGCAAAAGGATGGAGCTGAGAGCGAAAAGTCGACTCGGTCGAGGAGATGAAAAATGGATATTGCACGCACTCCCGCGATCGGGCTTACGGTGTCCATCACCACCCACTTGATTCTACTAACAGTTCCTTTCCATATATTATTTTTCGCTCTATCGGCCTCTTGACTTCATCCGCAACGGAGAGCAATCTGTGCCCTCTTCATGGGCAACGCCTTGGCCTGGTCATGTGCAATGGAAGTACCAGCCTCGACGGAAAGGGAATCTGGTGAGGGTAAAGAAAGTTCGGGAGCGGAGGGTCGAATGGGTCTCCCGGAGTCCAGGACGATAGAGGGCCTAGTAGTTTCTTCGGCGGGAGTGTCGTCCCTTTTGGTCGGTATTTCGGGAGGGTTGTTGGGAATGACCGGAGGGTGCACGTTCGCTAACACAGTTACCGTCAAGTAGGGCGTTACCGGGTGCGTCGACTGTTCGGTATTCCCATCGCTATTATTCAGAACAAATGGGACATCTATCTACACACAGTTAGTTGAACGAACGGGAAATCTAAACAAAGACGGACCACTCTGGGACGCGACAGGTATCAGTATCTCACGCGTTCCGATGACGACATCACGGCGTGTGAGCCGCTTCTCATAAAGACACAGTATAAGATGCGAAGGCCGTTGTATAGAACTGAATTGAAATTTTAGCCAAAAAAAAAATAAGATTGAAAGAAAGGAAAGTCTTACAATGCACTAAACCTCTGGTACCATTGCGCCGTCTGTCCGTCAATCTGAACGCTTTCCGTCTTCGTCGTTGTCACAAGACTGGTTACAGTGACACAAGAACCGCCTCTTGCGGCCAAAAACATCTCTTGATATGGGAATATCATGTGCTCGGAGGACTAACGAAGCGAATAAAAAGTTATCAAAGCATCAACCTTGAACGAGTTAAGATTTAAACACATACCGGTCATCTTGACACGCAGTAACGGGGATATGCCCCCCCCCCATGCGATTCAGAAATTTCAGCACTGTCAAAGGATAGTTCTTAACCGGATATTGGTACACAAAAGAAGGGATAGAAGCACCTTCCTGCGTTTTGCGTGCTGAGGGTCCCGGACTAGAGCAGTGGGTAACCATCAAAGATTTCATTGGTCAAAGTCCATGGGAATTTGAGTGAGTGACGGTTCGAGCGTCTGTTACCACCCAACGACTTATCCCACCCCACCATGATGCTCGCCGAGGTGTTTGTTGTCCAGGCTTGTAAGCGTCGGAACACCAAACATATTTCCGAAGCATGGAAATGTCCAAGCAAAAAGTAGTTTTAATGTGTCCTGCAAGTTCGAATTAAATGCGAAGGTACACGTATTGACAGGGTCCATAGAACAGCAAAGGGAAGAAAATGTAGAGCTTATCGAGGATCACAAAATAAATACCCAGGTGAAATAGACCATCTCGTGCCTACCGGAACCGCGAGGAAGGGGGTGGGAGCGCGTTCTCCACTGTCGTCACATCTGAGTCGACCAGCCTTGCGCCGAAGCTATTCCGATCTGATGATGGAGATGATAATGACCTGGATGCCGGATTCGAAGATTGGAAGTTGCCTTCCTTGTTGTAGTATATCTCACGAAAGAGCAGTACGACGTCAATTAATTTGGTTTTTTTTTGGGGGAATGACCGCCGACATCATCACCACCCCACAACCTCGTGCCGCGCAGATGACTCGGAGACGAGCCGTGTCGTGGGGGTACGTTTACGAGAGAAAATTCTGGAATACAGATGCAGCTAGGATATATGATGCTGATGTGGTTTGTTTGTGTGTAGCAGATGAACAAATGAACAAAAAAAAGTGAAGTACTACTCGGGCGAGGAAGGAAAGTGGGGGTGGAAGCATGAAGAAGAGACGGTGGTGATTAGGGGTGGACGGAGGAAGGGTGGGGAGGAAGGGAATTTAAAGAGAAAAAGAGGAAAGAATCACTACTACACGAGAGAGGGGGGAGGAGGGAAAGAAGTAAAAGGAAAAAAAGGATTCGTATAAGACAGATGCAGTGCTCACAGCGTAGTCAGACAACACACAAGAAAAAAAAGAGACGACAGGCCACGGTCATGTACGTGACGGGAACGAAAAGAACAGAAAGGTATAGAGAGAAGGTGAAATTCATCCGTGGAGAGACGGGTCTCAGTCTCAGCGCCCAGCACTCAATGCACTCATGGTTCGGCGTGGAAGGAGCGCCCAGCACTCACTGTCCCGGCAGCGCCATTCGAAGCGTCAACACACGATCATCCGAAACCAAAATGATCTCCTCTCGCCCTCCCACGCTGCGTCCATACGGGGGTGGCGGCTGCTGCCCAGGATATACAGGTGGCGTGGACAGTTGTCCTGGGTACACCGGCATCGGTGGCTGGCCGTACGCGGGAAAAGACGAGTGTCCATTATATGCTTGTGCTGTCCCATACGGCGGCACACCCCCGTGCCCAAAGCTGCTTCCGTTGTACGACGAGAGCGAGCTTCGAGACATGCGCGTATATGCCTGCTGCAGCGAGGGCGGCGTGTCGGTAAACAGGCACCGCAAGTTGTTGCCCTGAATGACCTGCGACATCGAGCCGGTCTCGACGTTGCGAATCTCCACGAATGTGGGCTCGAACGCGAGCACGTAAGGGTATTGGAATGCTACGGTGCATGAGACGACTGCACGCAAACGCAGAAACGCACGTCAACTCACCAAAGCTAGTCGGTGCTCCCTCCCAGAAGACCAAAAAGTTCTTCCGTGACCTACGGCCTCCGCGGTTGATGTAGAACGCGAACTCTATAGAACCAACAGTTAGTTCCGTTGTGTTTTATTGTTGCCAGGGCATGGCAGCAACAACGCACCATCGTAGCATAGTAAAAACTCGTTCTCGATGCGGTAGATCGCAACAGGTTTCGGCCGCGTATTGTCTCCTCTCCGTCGTACAAAGTCGAGCGATTCGTCGCTGGGGTCCAGCAAGCCTTGAGTGTCCAGAGTGTCCGGGTCGATGATCTCGAACCCGTTCACGCACGCAACACACAACTTTGTTCGCAAAAAGTGAATCGAGCTCGACTGCACGGGGATATAGAACTCCTTGTAGATCCGCAGCGTGTCGTTCCCGCCTTGTAGCAGCTTGCGGAATGTCGGCTTGTTCCTGCCACGCACGTTCTGATCAATCGGCTCGAAGATCTTAATCGTACTCGAAAGCGGACTCGTCTTGACGACGCAGACGAACGTTCGCCCGACGCATACACCCGACTTGAAGAACGATGTATGTGCAGCAATGCGCTTAGCACGCTTCAACCCGGCAAGCGGATCCATTGCCTCGAGTGCGTCCAGTGGGAACGTAATTACTTGGCCCTCTAAAGAACAGGGTTGGAGTCAGACGCTGGTCGGAGGGGAGCAAACACATGACGCACCTGACAACACAATCAACAGCCCATAATCGTCCAGGACATCTACCTGTGCGACATCCGTCAGCGCAAGCACCTTGACGGGCTCCCGATTTGGTTCCCGCAAATCTTGGAAATAGACTCCGTCAAACGTGCCATATGCGACTTTTTGCCCACCACCTATATGACACCTCGTGAGTCAATCCACACAACTAATGACAGAGATATCACTCACTGAACGGGGCTGCGCAGTTCGCACGATTCACGGACTGGAAGAAGCCCTCAGAGAGTGCGTCCATCTCGAAAAAACTGCTCCGCTCGCGCATGATATCCTGCTGGCGCGTGATGTTTTCGATCCACTTGCGGTGGTTTGCATGTGTTGCCGCCCAAAGGGTCATTTGATAGAATTTGCGTCCCAAGTGCACAAATGTAATTGAGAAACCGGCTTTGCCTCCACCCTCGAATTTGACTGGGAGTACGGGCGGGTACGGCTGCGCGCGGTCACCGTTCTGGCTAGAATTGTTGCGCTGTGGGCGCGAGGAGACGACGGGCCGCATGCCGGTTTCGTCTGTAGCGATGATGAAAAGGAGCTCGAGCGGAATCGGCTATAATAGGTCGTCAAGTTTTTTTTGGAAGCCGTAAGGCAGGATTATACGTACCCGCCGATAGACCTTGAACTGGTCTGCTTTGTTCTTCTGCTTGGCCATGAGCAATGCATGGTCGAGCAAGAAAACCGAGAGTTCTCCACTGTCGCTTTGCGAACCGCCGCGGCGCTTCAGGGTTCCTTTGTATACCATCTCACGGCCTTCTTCCCTCAACCTCAGATCCTAATCGCGAAGACAAGTCAATTGCAAGGAAGAGCTTGTCATTCGTCTATAGTACGCACCACCTGTTCACCCGGACGGAACAAGAGTTGCTGCTCCAGTTGCAACAGGTTAAACCTGTTCTCCGTACGGCCCGTTTGGAGGTTGACCTCGCCAAGAAACTCGCGTACAAGCTTGACGACCTTTGGTATATCCTCTTTGTCGGAACACTCTTCGGGTGTCTGCTTCAACACGGCCTCAAGGAGTAGCGGGTAGCGCGCAAGACGAGTCGTCGGCTTTGTCAGATACGCGTTGAGTTCGAGCTTACGCGAGTCAGGCCGCCGCTCCGTTTCCTAAGCCAACCACCACCCGTCCTTCAACTTGATATCAAAAGTGTTGCAATGCGCCATCAAACGTACCTCAACAAACTGCGCGAACGCCGGGTTTGAGCTCTTCTCTTTCTCAAACTCGTACTTACCGTACAGCTGATGTGCGCCGTATGATACAAAGGGGGCAAAGAGCGGCACGATGTCAAGGAAGATATCCGCTATTCCCTCGATGACGGCGTACGATTTTTGACGCTTGTTGAGCGCGTCGCGCAAGCGGGTGTTGACTGCGATGACGTCGTGGATGTTCCAAAAAACTTGCTCAATAAAGTCAGCGCGACGGTCTTCAGGGATGATATCCGACGCGCTGAGCGGGGCTATCCAAACCTATGCCCGTATTAGCACGCACCGAATGAGGAAGCGTCAGAACCAGGCATACATCGCGCAAGTACTCCATGTCGCGCACAAAGTCGCGCTCAGTATAGATGACCTCGTTGATCGCCTCCTGCCGCCTCTTCTCTTGGTCGGAAACGCTGTCTACGATCTCTTTGGACACCGTATGTATCCAAAGCAAGCCTGGCTCAACATGGTCCATGTCGCCCAAGCTCTCACGGCTGAGCTGGCGCTTAATACCAAGCCCGGGTTGCGGTTTCATGTTCAGACGGCTCTGCTGCTCAAGCCGCCGAGGACACGTGATAGAGTAGCACAAACGGTCTCTGGAGCATGTCGGCGAATAGCAATCAGTCAAGAGAGTAAATACCCCCGTTGGCAGTAGCACGTCCTCAGCCGCGTCCGTCGAAGGGGCAGCGGAGACGGCGGTCACATCTGGGTGTTTCCCTGGATCCGACTCAGTCGACGCTTCATTGGAGGGCGAACCGGTGTCACGCGTAGCAGCCGAGTCAGGGGTGAGGGTACTCGTACCCTGCGAGCTAGGAGACATGACGCCTGGCGGGGAGAGTTCACCAGAGTGGAATGGGCTTCCGACGCGTGTACGGAACTGGTAGACATCCGATGGGGAGTCGCGTAGCCGATGGTCATAGGTGACGGCATGAAAGTACTTTTGGGCGTCAAGGGCACGCCCTAGGAGAAGAGCAAGGTTGCGATCGGTAGTCTTGATGATGTATGCGATCTTGTCTACAGCCTGACGCCCATCGAACGCGTTCTTGTAAGTGAGCCCGTCTTTGACGATGTCGGAGAGTACGATGCGTGCACGGAGGGCTTCAGCAACGCGAGAAAGAAGAGCAGGGTACACAATAGGCGAGCGGCGAGGATATGGGGACGGAGAAGATGGTTGCCCATTCCCTTGAAATTGAGAAGGTGCGGGGCGAAAAACACGTGAAGTAGAAGCGGGAGAGGGGGTCTGATCTGGGAGCGACGAACGAACGTGGTTGGAAGCGGTTGCGGACATGGACCGGGTACGGTCCTGCACCTGCAGCGAACGATCACGGCGGAAGGGGCCAGGCATAGTGCGGGTGGACTCGGTTGAACGGCGGTTACCTGATGCTGAGGGATCGACATAGGTCGAGGAAGAAGAACCTGCACGGGAAGCGGCCGGATTCATGAGAGCAGTGTCGAGCTGAAGTGGATGGGGTTTAGAAGGAGGGACGGAAGCACCGGAGTAGCCGGAATCAGTGGAGCGAATGGAGTTTGAATCTGGGGGAGATTGTTGTCTTTGTGTGGACAAGCGATGGTGGGCAGGTGTTGGTTGAGGAGGTTGATAATAGGATTGGTGAGGTTGCTTGCTGGCTGAATGGTACGAGGCGATTAGCTGTGGACGCAAAATGCGACTGGGTGCATGGAATGATACATACACGAACGAGAATTTGCCCAGGGTAGTTCCGAGTCGTCGGTGTCACTCGGGCTGCTCTCGTCGTCAAAATCGAGACCGAGCCTGCCGTTGTCGACGTCGATGTTGACGCCAAGGTGGGGTATGTTGGTATGGCTTCGGCTGGCACCGCCATTTTGAAAACGATAATCGTGCTCATACTCGTAGGCCGGTTGTTGGGGTTGTTGTTGTTGCTGCTGCTGCTGCTGCTGCTGAGGGGGTGGTGGGCGGGGGCCCCATGGACCCTGCTGCTGCACGGTGGGACTGTTATGGTAAGCTTGGGCCTGATAGGCTTGAGGAGGAACGACGCTCTGACGGGCAAACGCCTCATAATTAGGGTCGGCCGGGTCATCGGGTTGCGGGGGATATGTGACTTGGGAGAGATGATTATTGGGAACGGGAGCAAGAGAAGATTGGGGGTATTGAGATTGGTGGTAGGGGTAGTTTGGATACGTCCAGGACTGGTTCTGGGGTGGGGGCGGAGCGTAGAAAGACTGACGGGGATTGGGTTGTTGCGGGAGATAGGGATGAGCAGAGAAAGTGGTGGAGGTGGACGGGTAGTGTTGGGGGTTGGAGGAGGAGGGGTAAGGATACTGATTCTGAGGGTAATTGGGAGCTGGTGGATAGTTCTGAGCAGGTGATTGACCAGGAGAGTGATGGTGAGAGACACTAGGACGGCCAAAGATGGACTCGTAGGCGGTGAGTCTCTTGTCCGGTTGTCGTGGACCGAGTGGTCTGTCCATCATTCAGACTTGCCAAATCGACCAAGACAAAGGGGCGTGAAGGAGAGGACGTCGAGGCGGGCAATGTTGACCCAGAAAGCGAAAATCAAGGCGGACGCCGGCCGCAGGATAGCAAGTGAGTAAGAGGGAGTTTAGGGCGTGGCCGAAAACGAGGGAACAACGAATTCGAATTTCTCGCCCTTATCTGTTATTTCCTTTTTCCTTTTCCTTTTCTAACATTTTTCTTTTTCGAAAAGAAAATAATAGAAATGGACCACAGAACACAACATCGCTGTCCTCGACCCTCGTCACCTCACAAAAAAACACTTTCTTTGGTTCGAAATGGCGATTTGTGAAGATCTTGGAATCCATACAGCTCATGTGATTTTGATCCTCTATGATTTCATTATGTAAGCCGGAACGGAGTATATCGTCTCCCTGGCTATGTCGCTTTTCTCTCCCAACCGACTCGGAGCTGGTCCTGCCGGGACAAGGGCAATATCTTGTCATGCCACCCCGTCTCCGTTGTCGTCAGCTTCGTCATCCGTTCTTGCCTCCTACCACCACCATCACCACCACTCACCACATACGCTCCTACTCCACTGCTATCTCCTCCATGCCCGTGCATCCTCCCTCTCCCCGCCCTGGAAACTGGAAATCTGCTGCGCCAGCTCCCCCCGCGGGTACCACCACTTTTTCTGCCCAGTCTGCACTTCCTACCCTTCCTGTGTTGCCTCTTGCCCCTACCCTGGACAGATTGAGGCGTAGTCTCGTACCCATTGCGCATTCCCCCGCCGAGTTCGCAGAGACAGAGCGGAAGATCCACGCGTTCGCCAATGGTATCGGGCCAGAACTGCAGCGCCGTCTCGAGGCGCATGCCCAAGGCCGACCCCACTGGCTTGAGGAATGGTGGGACGACGGCGCCTATCTATCTTACCGAGACTCGGTTGGTGATCATTTTTCTCCCCAAGAATATTTCGCTCAAATTGTGACAGGTCATGATCAACGTGTCGTATTATTGTGCGTTGTGTTGTCACTGATCTTTGCTCATAAACCGATCCTTACGCCCCCCACAGATGGCTTCGCCGATCCGCCGAATGCGAAGGGTCTACTCGGTCCCCATGCCGCGCGGTACCGTGCTGCGTCTCTCACGCGCGCTGCGATGCTCTATCGCCGCGCCTTGAAGCGCGGTGAGGTACCCGCAGAAGGCACGAAAGACACGCCGTTCTGCATGGACACGTACCGGTTCGTCTTCAACCCTATTTGGACCACATACTTGTTGACAGGTACGACGTATGTCCAGATGGATGTTTGACTGTGCGCGCGTCCCAGGAACCGAGGGTCTCGACTGGAGCGTGTCGCACGCCAAAGAGGGCGACACGAGCGGCGACGGGCATGTGGTCGTGATCCGCAACGGCCACTTCTGGCGGCTTGACGCTGCTCAGGGTGGGCGCATCCTCAGCACAGCTGAGCTTGAAGCGTAAGTTTATCGTCTCTGCATTTCACGCTTGCTTCATGCGTCGAAATCAGTCAGATCAAACGCATCGTCTCCGCATCGACAGCTCGACGTCCTGCTGTTGGCGCGTTAACCACCGCGAACCGTGACCTCTGGGCGTCCGACTACGTGCATTTGCGCTCACTCTCGCCGTCTAATGCCGCGCTGCTCGACACGATCCACTCGGCCGCGTTCGTGCTCTGCCTCGACCCGGCGACCCCAGGCGACTTTCTGACGACATCGCGCTTCCTCTGGCACGGCGCCCCTAACGGCCTGCGCGACCGCTGGGTGGACAAGCCGATACAGATGATCGTGTTCGACAGTGCGCGAGCAGGGCTCATGGGCGAGCACTCGGTCATGGACGGCACCCCGACGCTGACATTCACCGATGCAATCTGCACCGCGCTTGCGGACCCTGCGTTCGACCACGGCTCGTCGTCGCATTCAACGAGCCCTGCTGCGCCCGTGGAGCTGCAGTGGACTCTCGACGGGACGCTGGAGCGGAGCATTGCGCGCGCGGAAAAGGACGCCGCGGCGCTGGTGGCGACGCAGGCGGTGAACGTCATCAAGACGGGTTACGGCAAGGGCGCGATCAAGGCTGCGCGGGTGTCGCCGGATGCGTGGGCGCAGCTGCTCGTGCAGCTCGCGTACGCGCGGCTGTTGCGCGCGCGTGGTGAGAAGCGGCAGGGCGCGACGTACGAGAGTGCGACGACGCGGCGGTTCTTCAAGGGCCGCACGGAAGTCATCCGGGTCGTCACGAGCGAGGCCGATGCGTTTGTGCAGGCGATGATGGCGGAGAAGGGAGTGAGCACAGAGGAGAAGAAGGCGCTGTTTGAGAAGGCAGCCAAGGTGCACGTCGCGAATGCGCAGGCTGCGGGGCGGGGCGAGGGCGTTGATCGGCATTTGTTCGGTGAGTGCATTTTGTGTTTGTTTGCCTTACTGCGCTGATGGCTGACGGCGGTTGTGGTTGTGGTTGTGGTTGTTCAGGCTTGAGGAAGTTGCTGAAGGAGGGCGAGGAAGTTCCGGAGCTGTTCGACGATCCCTTGATGAAGCGCGCCAGCCATTGGGTATTGAGCACGTCTGCGCTGGTCTCGCAGCACCTGCGCGAGTACGGTTGGGGTGAGGTGTGTACCGGCCCGAACGCGCGTGTTCTCATTTTTGTAGACTGATGAGCGCGGATATTAGGTTGTGCCGAATGGCTTTGGGGTTGCGTACCTCACCTGCTTTAACGGTGCGTCTGAGTTGATGAGACAACTCGGGTTCGGTCGATCGTTGTCGTCTGACACTAACTAATACACACACGACAGACTACATGCAGTTCACAATCACGTCACGGACGGAGATGCCAAACGAGGAGTTTGTGGCTGAGATTTCGCGCGCTGCGGAGGACCTGTATACGTTGTACTTTGGAGGGGAGGTGCCCGCGTCTCGATTGTAATTGCGGTCTCGGCGTATGGACGGATTTTGCGGGAAAATACGGAAATGTAGAGAGGAGATAGAGCTCAACCTCCTTCCCTCTTAGATACTAAGATAGTCGAAAAAACCCATGAATAAAAATAAAAGCACGGGAGCGCAGTTCGGGGACGAAAATTCACATGAGAAACAGCGGGGATTGTGTCGTGTCTGGGTGAAAGCGATTGTGATTGGATTGAGACACTCCGCCGAGTCGGAAACGGAGCGAGACACAAGGCAAAGCTGACGAACACCATAAACACACAAGTTATGCTTATGACCACGACAACTCACCTCCACCTTTAGCGCTATTTCATTCCGAATGTCCTCTTCACCCCACCTCGACGACTCCTCTCGCCCCATGCCCACACGACTCCTCTCATCCCTTAAGCGTCCCTTCTCAAAACTAAAGCATGACCACGACAGATACCCCTCTTCCCCGGTCCGTTTCCCAATCTCTATCTCGACCTCCCTCTTTCCTAACTCTTCGCAGCCCGAGCGCACCCGCGGACCCATCCATGGTGAGGCCCCACCGAGCTGCCAACAGATCGCCATGGGGCTCCACCTCTCTCGCACACCGCACTTCCCCGCACACCTAGCGCACTTGTACCCTCCCGCACCGCTCCCGCGCCTCCACCGCAGCACGTCCTCACCCAGCTCCTCCACGCCGCCACGCACCCAGAGGACACGCCCCAACTCCAACTCCCTGTGCCCACCCTCATCCTCCCGTTCGCACTCGCCGTCACCTACACACCCACACTCGCCCCCTCGCTCGCCCTCGCGCCTCTTGCCCCCGCCGGCACGTTCGGCGCTCAAAAAGCCCCGCGCCAAGGGAAGGACAACGACGACGACGAGCTCGAGCTTGACGCCTGATACGGCGAGTGCGTCGTCGACCGTCGCGTCGAGCGTGCCGCCACAGACGCCCACGCGGAGCTTTGCGCGCTCCGGGGGTTTGCTGGCGCGTTTTCTTGGCAAGGAGCGGGGACAGGCGGCGCGGCCCCTGGTCGTCTTAGCTGATGAACCAGGGCGGGGGCCCGAGCGCAAGGCGGTGCGGTTCGGTGGTCTTGAGGAAGAGGATGAACGTACAATCGATGAACCATGACGCATTGTTCATTCTTATTTCTGTGCTTTTCTTATTTCTTTTTTTTTATATCTCAGCATTGTTGTTTGTTCTTTATTACACGGGATATTAGATGCAATAGTCACGATCACCCACGCCTTTTTTTCTTTTTCTTTTCAATGATTTATACGAGCTGTGTAGCTTCAATATTCTACTTTGTTTGTGGTCGTAGTGCTGCCGATTACGTTACTCGCTCTTTGGGGCTGTCACTGCGAATGTTAACCCCCTTTAACCTACCCACGACCCAGTTCAACCCTCTTCTCTCCTATTCTACCCAAAGATGGCTCCCGTAGAGACGGAGTATTACGACCTTGTGAGCGTCCTATCCCCCTCCTGTCTCTTCGCCCGCTGGCCACTGGCCATGGCGCGCTCCTGTCTTGGTAACTGAATCTCTGGCTTGGTAATTCAATTCATTCAGCTCGGCGTCCCGGTCGACGTGAATGACACCGATCTCAAGAAGGCCTATCGCAAGGCCGCCATGAGGGTCCGTCTTTCTCCTCCCAAAGATGCATCTTACCATCAGTCCAACTCGTCCGCATACACGTAGTATCACCCCGACAAGAATCCGTCTCCAGATGCAGAGGAGAAGTTCAAGGAGATGAGGCATGCCTATTTTCCCTCTTCTCTATCCTCGCGTCGTCGTTCATCACATTTTTTCTTTCTTCTTGGCTAGTGAGGCGTACCGGGTACTATCAGATTCTGTGCGTGCGACCGCAGCCGCAGGCGTTTCCCCCCAATTGAGGGCGGAGGAAACGTGTGAGTTCGAAAAGCTGATGCGGTGGTCACCGGTCCATCTAACAGAACCTGCGCGCCGTCTATGACAAGAACGGCAAGAAGATGGTCAGCAAGGAGGGAGGCTCGGACGTCGGGGACCCTATGAGCTTCTTCGCCAACGTTTTTGGTGGCGAGCGCTTCATGGACTACGTGCGTCGCGGATGCCACCTTCTTTCTCCCTGTACTTGATCCGATCTCTACCCCTTACAACAGATCGGGGAGATCTCTCTGATGAAGGACATGACGAACGTTGCGAACACGATGTTATCAGAGGAGGAAAAGGCAGAGGCAGAGGCAGCCGCCAACGCCAATGGCGGCACCAGCACCAACGCAACGGCCTCCACGTCCACCGAGCCACATCTTACCGCCACGCCCACGACAGCACTAGCAACAGGAGGAGCTCGCGCGTCCTCAGCAGCGTCTTCGTCCGACGAGGCTGCGCGTCCCGCCTCGAGCTATGCCTCGCCCTCGCCCTCCAACTCCGCGCCCTCGCCCCTCGCCACCGCCTCGCTGCAGACAGGCGCGGCCACTGGCAGCGTCTCTGCGCCGCCTACGCCCGTGTCGCCGCAGCCGCATGCGGGGCACCCGAAGAAGCGCTCCAAGATGACGCCGGAGCAGCGCGAGAAACTCGTGGAGCACGAACGGGAGCGCAAACGCTCTCTCCAGGTGCGCGTGCGCACGCTCACGGAAAAGCTCGTCGAGCGTCTGCGCCCGTTCGTCGAGGCGAAGAACCCTGGAGGGCCAGGAGACGCGGGAGACGGCGGCGTGGGAGGCGCGCATGCGTCGTGAGGCAGACGACCTAAGCTCGAGAGTTTTGGCGTCGAGCTGCTACACGCGATTGGGACGTCTACGTGACCAAAGCGAGCAGCTTTTTGAAGAGCAAGAGGTTTTTGGGAATGTAAGCCGCCAAATTATTATTTTTTCTTTCTTTCATTGTGATACGCTTTGCTGTAGACCGGGATTTTGGTCAAAGTTGAAAGAGAAAGGCGCGGTGGCGAAAGATGCGTGGGGCGTGATTGGCAGCGCGTACGTGTGGCCGATTCTTGTGTGGAATGTTTTTTTTTGACCAGAGGCGTGGGTTGGCAGGTTGAGCGTACAGCAGGTCATGCAGGACATTGAGCGGG
>WTXK01000856.1:0-16960 GCA_025769895.1 Lactarius psammicola
ATACCTCGCCCTTATCATACAGTACTGGGGTTATCAGACCGTTATCTTGTGAGTCACCTTCTCTTATCACATGCCACCGGTCCGGGGATACGAGCTACCCGGAATCCCACGTCGTAACATTGCACGTGACCACGTATGATGCGATATGAGGACACTCACCTACTAATATTACAAGTCCAAACCACCAACTTGAATGCTGACACCAACACCTATACCAAGTCATGCAGCTGTAATGCATCATGCGTTGAGTCGGTCAGGTGACAGGGGTCCGAGGAGCCAGTACGGTCAGCAAGCGAGAAATATGAATAGAAGAAGTAGAGTGCGAGCAAGAACAAAGTGACTCAAGAGCTTCGCTTTGGAGAGGGATAGGTTTTGAGGCATTTAGAGGCACATGAGGGATAGATAGGAAGGGAACTGGATAGTGATTTGAGTACATACAGGCTACTTTTTATACAGGTTTTTGTACATTATAACAAGAAGTAACAATAAATAAAAGTAGAGGTAAACAAACAGTTATGGGAGTGAAAGTATATGAGTCGTAGTGGGACAGAAGAGGTACAAGGCAAAAGCGATGTCGAAATGGAGTAGAAAGTGTTGAGGTCACAACACCTAGTACTGTACCTCACATGACAGGGCATATATACGCGTTCTGGCACACATACGTTGTTCCCTCAGTTCTTTCCCATCATCTGAGGAACTGAGGGTAAGTTGTATGCTACATTTGATACTTCCCCCCTTATTAATCTTCCATAGACCATACTGGCTAGGTAATTAATATAACAGTTCTTTCCCATCATCCGAGGAACTGAGGACCATACCGGCTAGACTTCTATAGGTTATGGGCCCTGCTGCCTGTCCATAATCTCGACGTCCTAGCCGATTCACAAGTCCCTCAATATTAAACTCGCTCTTCTCCACCATTGTCCCTAGTATCATTAAACTCCCAGTCTCACTATGGCCTCTGGTGGGACAGATCCTAGTGCGGTACCATCTGCCACCTCTTCTGGCACTCCCTCTGGAGCTAGCAGTGCTCCCACCCCCTCTTCTGGCACCGGTACTAGCGCTCCCTCTTCTGGCACTCCTTCTGGGGATCAAGCATGCAGCGTTTTCGTAGATGGTATACTCCTTATGGAACGCGTCTTGATGCCGGACTCTACTTGGCCTGCCAACCTCATTCTAGACAGAAGCAAATCCAATTGGGAAGATTGGAACCTGCGCCTCAGTTATGTAGTCAACAAGCAAGCCTTCACAGAATGGTTGGACGGAAGCATACCATGTCCCGATCCAGCCCTCCACACCAGAGGAGCACAAATCTGGAAGATCAACGATTGAGCCCTACAAGCCTTCATCATGGAACACGTTTCCAGGATCAATCTCGATTTTGTGCACAAACTTGGAATGGCACATGAGGTCTACAAAAAGCTCCGTAAATGCCATGAACAGATTGGCATACACGCGCAAGTTCTCTTGATCAAGGAGGCACTCAACATCCGTTTCTGCCAGGGTGTTCCCCTCGTCGTTACCGCAAATAAAATAAAGCAAATATGGGAAAGGATCGTGAAGATGGGCAATTTCGACAATGACAAACTACTCATGATCCTCCTCTTGAATGGGATGAGTGAAGAATTCACTCAACTGCAATCAGTCATTCACGGCATGCTTAACCAAGCCAGCTTCTCCTCAGACAAGGTCATGGAACGCCTCGAAGATGAGAACTCTCTCTGTTACGCTTTCACGGCGTAGGCCTGACTTAGGCAATTTAGAGGTGATGCGATACTGATGAGTATGTAACTTAGCAAAGTATACAACTCAAGGCAACAAGACAATATTTCGTGTCCTTGTGCCGATCACCAACGAAATAGAGAGCAGTGGAATTCTTGCTGTGAGAGAAGGGGTACAAGTCGGAAGTGAAATTGAAGAAGACCAAGCTGAAGAGCCTTGGTCTCAATACAATGACTTATATATATATATCGAGACAGCTTTAAAGCTCCTCTCCAATCTGTATAACGAATAGCAATACTACCTCACAGTCTATAAAGACATGTGATTCTACTGCTGACTGATGTGATGAGTCCATGACACATATACTCTTACTAACCCGGTCATAAGTATTAGTAAGGTTCCATACTTCCTGTGATCCATATCACTCTCCAGAATCGACGTGCTGAAGACAGTGTCAGTAATACCGCCCTGGCTGCGACCACTTAAACGAAAAACAACAACAATACAAAACCAGTCTGCTCAAACTGCAAGCGCAATAACCATCAAACTGATTTCTGCATACTCCCCGGTGGTAAAATGGCTGACAAGTCAATCAATGAGGTGCGAAATGCGCAGCGCGCTGCCTCCGGAAAACCCCCATGAGCAAACCACTCACAAGCATCCTCTTCCTTGACTCCCATGGCTCAGGTCGCCCAAGCGGCAACTACCCCCGGTACCAACCCTACAGCAACTGCAGCACCGCTTGGCAGACCAATCATTTTCAATGGACAGGCATACATGCTAGTGCCACAAACTCCTGCCACTGTTCCTGAAAGTGCGGGCCTCAGTGCGATCAATATCGACTTAAGCGAGGGTGACATGATGGAGTATAAGGCTCTGTTGGCAAGTGAAGACAGTCCCCCCCTCACTTCCCTTGACTGGGCGGTGTACACATGCAAAGCCAACGACCCCACGTTTAACTCTTCATTTATTCTTGACACCAGCGCTACCTGTCATATATCGCCAATACAGTCTGACTTCAAGACCTTCTCGCCTATTCTGAATCATCCTGTCAAGGGTCTCGGTGGTACTTCCGTTTTTGCTGTCGGAATGGGTTTGGTCGACTTGCGCATCGCAAGTGGTCACAAGCTCACACTCCACAATGTACTTTACATCCCGGACGCTACAGTGCACCTCATTTCCGTTTTCTCACTCAGTTGGGATGGTGGGTATGCCTGCCACTTCGATTCCAACAACTGTTGGATCACCACCAAGAACGACATGGTCATTGCCTGTGGTGCCGTCTCCCCCTATCAGAAACTTTACACCCTTTCCATTCCCCACTCTGCGTATAACCTGACTGCCCAGGTACCTGTCACCGCGCAAGCTATGTATGCACAACATGTTCCCAATGTCGAAACTTGGCATCGCAGACTCGGCAGCCATGGATCAGCAATGGCTTACATAATTAATGGGCCAGCTGATGGGTAGAATCTCCCATAACTCATGGACAGCCAACGTTGGCCAACGTCGGAGAATCTTCCATATTTTATGGGACAGCCAACATTGGCTGGCGGACCAAGGCATATCAAAGCATAGAAAGTGTGAGTTGGACCAGAAATCATCTTCAAACTCCCCTGCACTGCTCCAGCTACTAAGACACTGTTGGTCCGACGTGGTTCTGTCCCCACATGCCAGTGACTAGATATCTCCTCCTCCTAACCTTCTCCAATTGTTAGAGTATTTATTAGATCACTTATTAGCATAGGCCACAATATCATAGTCCAGTATCATAGTCCAGTAAGCTGCACTCTACTCTGCCACTTTGGTCTGACCACTTGCAAGCCAGTGGTTGGAATAGAACACATCTCCATATACTGTGGCGCAGGTGGGTATTGACAGTGTTACAACCACATATATACCACTGGTAGGACCAGTGTGCATTTCTGCAGTCTGGTAAGTATATATCCACTCCTCCATCCTGGTCTAACAGCTTGCACACTATTGAATGGACTAGGGGGAATCTCTACACTTTGGAGAGTACATGTCCACTTCTGAACACCCTTCATCGGACCAGGGTACATCTCCACACTCTGGTAAGTAGGTGTGTTCTCCTCCATCTTGGAGCAACCACTTGCACACCACTGTCGAAACCAGGGGGCACCCCTGCATGAGAAAAGGACAGACAGATAACACTAAGATGGGTGGATGAGGGTGATCAGGTTTTGGAAGGGCAAGGGTTAATACCTCTGAAGAGGTCAGATTGGTATTGGTAAGTCGGAGAGAGGATGAAGGAGAGTGAGCAGTCCTTAGAGGAAAAGAATATCAAGTGGAGGAAGAGGACATCAGAGGACACTAGATAAGGTCGGAAGTAGGTGGAGATGTTGGATAGCTCAAATGAATGACAGTGAAGTGGGAACAATTCATCCTTCATAGCACACTGGGTATGTGGGCAAATACAATGGTTATATTTCTACCTTTGTAAGAAGTGGGTATTATTTCCTCCTACACCTCTACCAGTGTCCATATATCTGGCATATTGATCAGACAGCCAGTTCACTTCTAAGGATAATATACTTACTTTGCTCTCTCAGTTATTTTCACTCACCGCTTGCCATGGTCCAACTCATCGGAGGAGCCTTGTGGACTTGATTGGAATGTGCCAGAGTCATCAGGACCACTATCATAGTCCTTGTCATGTCCCTGCCTCTCCTGCATCTCCTCTAGTATGTGGTCAGGACTTGATGTCTGCTCCATTTCTTGAAAACAGTTAGTACACATCTATCATGTAAGATAACTTAAGTAAAGATGTAACTCACCTGGAGTGGATCTGTGTTGAGTGTCTATAGGACTACTGGGAGTGGATGTGTATCTCCTACCACCCTGAAATGATCCTATATAGAGTATCAAACACCATTTCATGTATGCCAAGGATAGGATAATCATACCTGAGCCCTGAGGAGAAGACAATGAATGAGGGGGAGAAACCTCAAGATTAAAGTTTTCTGATTCTTCATCCTCTGTGGAATTGTCATCAGAATTGGGCAGAGCACTGTGATTGGCATTGGAGCTGGATGGGTCATCGGAGCTGGATGTAGAACTACTCTCTGAGTCGGAGGAGTTGTTAGGGCCCCCCACATTGGTATCATGACCTTGTCGATGTTTCGGAGCTTGGTGGTGCTTAGATGGCTGCTTCACATCTTTGAGGAGAGGGCATGACGATACCCAGATCAGTGGTTCAAGGCGATCTTGCTTTCTTTGCCTCCAGTGTTTTAGGAGGTCAAACACATCGCCAATGCGGAGCTTGGATGGGTCTGCCCACTGAAAGCCATCTGGAACACATTCTGGCTTTATCCAAGAAGATGGGTCCTGAGACAGCTTTGCCCATGGAATGGTTGCCTTTTTCTTCCCAGAGACATATCCTAATGCAACTGTAGCACACACAGCTGAAATAATAAACAGACAACTCACGGATGTGGGTAGTAATATAATCTCGGAGCACAGCCTGCACCGCCTTGGCATTATACCCATCTGCATCGGTGATGGCTGGAATATCGGGGCACCCATTGGATTTGATATGAATGGAAATTGGAGGTTTGACTGTTTTGGGGCGGCCCTTCTGAGTAGTGTGAACATCACCTAGAAGTGGGATGAGTGCACCATAATCTATAGAATTTAAGAGAAAGTGCCAACCTCCTCTGAAACACATCTTGGCATATTTCTGCCATTCTCTGAAAAGCGGAGCATCTTTCCAGTTGGGGCAATACTTGAGAAAGCGAGTCCCATCATCCAGTAGATTGTTTGCTTCATCACTGTGCATGCAAGGCATCAACCATCCGACAGTGTATATTCCTGAAGGACCTACATCCCAGTAATGATGCTCCCATTTTCATGCTCATGTGCAGTCAGAACTACACATCGAATACCACAAGTTTTGAATAACTGGGCTTGAAAGTCTCGGATGATTTTCCCACTCATGGAACTAGCCATTCTATTGATAGCAGCATTAATAGGAGTGTTGGAGCAGTGAACCTGGATTCGACATAAGTACCTAGCTTGGATATGGGGAGGGGGGGCATCATCCGACCACCTAGTTGCTAGATTGGAATATCTCTGCTGGTCCTCTGCAGATAATGTTGACCATATCTTAGTTGTTGTGTCCTGAAGTGAGCCTAGGAAAGCCTGTGATCCAGGACAAGCTCCATGTCATGAACCGTCAAGCTTAGGTTATGACTCAAGAGTTTAGGCCGGTCCAGTCCGGTCCAGTATTATGTAATCAACTTCCTAATTAGGAAACCCAAGGTCGGAGTTTGAAATTATACTCTGAGGGTCACGTGATCTGTCACGTGATCAGCCATGTGATCAGTCACATGGAGAAGATTCTACAACCTTTCACAAGGTTCTATAGGGTTCCACTAGTTTCCACAGACGAACTGCAGAAAAGGTCACCAGGTCTCAGAGAGACTATTGCCATTGGATGATATTTATAGAGCTTCTACAGCCTTCTACCAGCTTCTACAGAAGTACTGCGGAAAAGGTCACCAGGTCTCAGAGAGACTATCACTATTGGATGATATTTATAAAGCTTCTACCAGTTTCCAGAGTATTCCATTATGTAAACACCATGTAGCCAGGTATATAAGCTAGAGCAATACAATGGACAGTCCCTCAGACTGTCCACTTGTGAACTCCCACTTGCAAGCCTCCCAGTCTTCTGCACACCTCTCCACCATTGGTTTGCTCTGCCTCCTTGCCCTCTTGCTCATGTTTAAAGCCTTCCTTGTCTTCCTCCACCTTGCTCTCTTCTTCGCCCCTCTTATCCGTCATCTTCCTAAGTGTTTCAAGTTTGTCTTGACTTACTGAGAGTAAGTCATCACACTCCAGACATTTGCTCCGCTTCTAGCATGACTTTATCTCAATGTAGGTGGTAAAAGGTATTTCTGGCGGACCATTTGCAGGTGAATTTAATGTATTTCTGTTCAGGTGGAGAATAGCGGTTGTAAAACCATTTTCTAACCCTCTGTTATGGACCATCAGCTTCAGTGCTCCTTCATTTGATATGAGGAGAAGTACCCTGTCAGCATCCTTCTTATTAAAGATACTATACCATCTCAGAGTGCATATAGCTCCACCATTACATTTGCAATGATCCTAGAATGGGTGTCTGCATCACCTTCCTTGGACTCCTCAATGTATTCCTCTAGAATACTGGCATCCTTCTAGGTAATCTCAAAGATATCATCAATAGGATGGGCAGGAGCTGTGGCAGGAGCAGTGGATGATAGCTGTGATCCTTCAGACACAGATTGTGATCCATTATCAGACTGCATATTTAGATTGGATGAGTGTTAGTGAAGGTGGATGAGTGTCAGTGAGGCGGATGAGTGTAGACAAGTGTGGACAACAGTGAATATAGGGGTGGTGTGTGGAGAAGTGTGGATGAGGGTGTCTGAGTGTGGGACAAGGGTGGATGAGAGTGGGTGGGTGTTGACAAGGATGGGTAGGTGTGGTCTATAGTGGACAGTGGTGAACTGTAGTGGGTAAGTGCTTGCAAGAGTGGGAGAGAGTAGATCAAAATAGATGTGTGTCAATGAGATTGGATGAAGGCGGATGAGAGTGGATGTCTTCACTATATAATTGGCCTAGAGTGTATTGGTATGAGGAGTTGGGCAAATATGACAGTGAATTTATATGACTCTGCATTGACATATTGCAATTCAGAATATTTGATTGTTTGTGCTCTAACATCTCGGAGGTAAACACAGTAGTTAGACTAAAACATGTCTAGAATTACAGAGCAAATGGTGAAACATGATAATGGTAATCTGCTCCACCTGCTCATATGTGATACATCTAGTGTCCCTTCTTCAGCAATTTATTTGTGTCAGTTGCTAAATGTTTGATATGATGGAGCATGATGAAACAGCATATGCACATATGAGGGTGAAACATGTGATAGTGGTGGACACCTTAATGTAGCATCTCAGAAAAGCGGACCACATTGATTTGCTATGTACAAATGATAGATATTTGTGCTACATATCATCTGCCTTCCTTATAATGTTCCCCACCTCCTCACTAAGTACTTCACAATGGCGGGCGACACACAGGAGCTCGACATGGAGAAAGTCAAGCTTCCGCTTGAGCCCCTTGAGATCTCCAACCTTGTCATCATCTCCATCATCGTCCGCGTTCTCCGATGAGGCAGGGAGTACCTCATTGTCCTCATCCACATCGTCCACGCCCTCCGCAAAGAGACCCTGCTCTGAGGGGGAATCATCCGCCTGCGTGTCCAGGAGCTTATAGATATTAGTATTAGTACCACAAGGGAAGGAAGGGGTGATAATAAAATACATACCTCAGACATTACAGCCCCCTCCTCGCTTTCAGGGTCACTGAGCGGACCAGTGAAGAACGTGATGTCCTTGAAGCTGGCAGCCAAGGAGGTCACTCCTTTCACTGCAGTGGCCTAATATGAATGAATAAGCATACTATTATTTGATCAAACTGCGCTTACCAAAGAAGACTGTGCGATGGGCGATGGAGGTGGAGAATCGTCCTCCATTGCAAAGGGGAGCATGTCATAAAGATGGGTGGAGGTGTCGACACCACCAGCACTCTGCAGCTGATGAATAGGTGGTCCGCATGGACATATTTGACGTACCTTCGCCTTTACAGCAGCTGGTGGGGGTGGCTGTGGCTGAGAGCCCTCCATCATCCCATCAGGGAGTAGGTCATAGAGAGCTGGGGCAGAGGGGGCACTAGTAGTACCCTAGAACACATGAGTGGATGGATGGATGGATGAATGGATGAACGGTGTGCAGCAGATTGAATAGAGGATGTGTGGACACACCTGTGGAGATTGTCTGACGTCCGGTGGAGATGGCTGATGCAATGGCAGCTGGGAGCTGTCCACCATGATGTCTGGCAGCAGATTGAAGATGGCTGGGGTGGTGGGAGCAGCAGGGGCAGTGGAGGATTCCTCCCCTTCATCGGAGGAATGGACTCTGCGCGGATTTGGGGCCATGCACGTCCTGGAGAACTGAGGGTGTGGTAATATATTAATTGCACAAAATCGGATGATAATACTGCGCACCTTCCCACGAGATCCACGCTTCTTGGGGGGCATAATGTGTGGAGTTAATGGTAGGAAGGAGGGAAAGTGATATGAGACTATTGATCACCTACCATATGTGTGTATGTGAGCGAATCGCCCAATTCGGAGAATACTCAGAGCACCCTGTGCATCATTGGACCGAGTTTCCCCACACATATGCCATCTGTCAGGTCCGATTTGAATCTGACCTGACACAGATCTGTGGGAGAAATGTCATGTATGCACCTTCTTTGATATCTGATGGGATCACACAGGGCTCGGACCACTGTGGTCCACAGTGGTCCACCGCGGACTACTGCGGACGACCTCGGATCACTCGGATCAGCGATCTGTCAGATGGATGGCACACATATGTGTTTGGGGGAATACCTCTGGTAGAGTGTGTCATCCGATGCAATCTTCCCCCATCATCCAACACTTGTTTCCTATGGCTACTAAGAAGTCCCAGTCCCCCAGCTTGTCCCAACCGGAGAAGCTTCTCTTTTCTATTGCTGTGCGCCTTAACACAGCGATCCAATACTTGGCGGACAATCCTGGTGGCGATAATAGCTGGTTTATAAGTGGTATCACTGTGGAGATGGTAAGTCATTCTTACCATTACCATCTAAAACAATGTGTGGATGATCTTGCAACAGAAAGAGATTGCTGCCATCTATGCACAATACCCTCAAGATGGTGGTGTTCGCCACCGTGTGCACGGTGTGATTGGGGTCGTCGCAAAGGAGTGGAAGATCGCAGAAGAGGAGAACCGCTCCCCCGACGTTGGCAAGCTCAGCGTGAAGGCGGTGTATAAGTGCTGTGCAAACACAGCGAAGCATTACCCTCAGTGGCCATCTGTCCTTCACTCGACGGACCTTTCGGAGTATGTGGAGGAGCAGCCGCAAGAGAAGCTCTGGTGGGAGCTTCCTGGCTCTCCGATGGACATGTCTGCGGAGGACAGTGGTGATGGTATGTGGTATATTTATTGCTGCTCATATGAATACACTAACTATGCACTCTCTTGTCCACCTTAGGTCTCCACCACTCGGGGCGCATCAATAAGGGCAAGGCACCTGCTCTGCCGGATGTGGAGCCCATTCCTGCTCTGCAGCAGCGTGGCAAGAAGCGCTCCACGGTGGAGAGTACTGGCGACAGCGACAAGACTGCACGCCACGCTGTTGTGCCCCCCAGCTGCAGGGTGGTGGTCAAGTCACCTCCTGAGGCATGTTGTCCGAAGCAGCGCCTTCACATCAGAGAAGATGGTTAAGCCGCTGAGCTTGTCTTGTCCGAGGAGCAAGACACTGGTGCTCCGGAGGGAGTGTGGGTCGGCAGGGGCGAGGTATGTGCTAATACAACACTATTATATTCACATATGCTTACATCCATCTTACATCCATCCAGGACCAATATGTGGAGTGCAAGCAGTTCAATGAGACACTGTGTGTACCACAGTGGGGTGCGACCAAGTCGTCCAAGGCCTGCACCTATTGCGCTGGTCGCAAGAGGTCCTGTCATCCGACCAAGGAATGGCTCAGGCAGGTGGACAAGCTTTGTCCAGACAGGGTGGGGCAGCGTAAAGGTATGTCCCACATCCTCCACCTATTTCGGACATATGCCCATTGAGATACACTACTTCCCAGCTCCAGGTCAAGCTCCTCCAGCAGTGCAGGGCACAGGTACGTTATATTATGTTATTCTACATCTGCTGACATGTTCTATAGATGCTGCTGACACTGGGATAGCTACACGCCGCCGTTGTGCGCCGAAGAAACAGCCTAGTGCGTCGGACATGTATATATACATATGTACATTCTAACACTTCCCTAGGTCCCCAGGCTGTGGCCAACCAAGATGCGTGCATGGCTGCTCTTGAAGAGAGCATCCAGGAGCTGACTGAGTCCCACAAGAAGCTGATGGGGACTCAGAAACAGCTTATTTCCATGATGCTGGCGGTGTGCAGTCGCCTTGGCATCAAGGTCACAATGCCCAACGACTCCACCGCGTTTGCTGTCATCCGCTCCACTGTCTCCTCCATTCCTTCACCCTTGGTGGACAACGTCTCTGCTCTCAGTATTGGCAGAGCCCCTGCTTCTGCAGCCCCTTCAGTTGCGTCCGCCTCATCTGCTCGCTCCAGCATGAGGTCAGGAACATCTGGTGAGTATTCTAATTTATGTCCTATCATCTTTCTGATCTGCCTCACTCATCCATCACACATTAGCCTTCCGTTCTCGTCCGCTTTCCACTGCGGGCGGAGGATCTCACCATGGGAGTGCAGTGGTGTCTCGTGCATCATCCAGAGGTCGCAGTGTCATGGGCTAAGCATGTCATACCTATATGTTGAAAGAATGTATATACAATGTCTCTACTATCATGTAACACCAATTGAGAGGTCGTATCAGCAAACTCCGGTGTATCAGGCCGCATATGGCATTTCAGAGCAAAGTCCGAATGGAATAGTCCAAATCACATGGGATCGGAGTAAGCTATATGTCATAAGAAGTGTTACGATGCGGGACTCCGGGTAGCCTGTATCCCTGGACCGGCGGTATGTGATAACGGTATGTGACTCATAGATAACGGTTCTGATAACCCAGTACTGTACGATAAGCAACGAGGATGTGATTGGCTGCTACTGTATGACTCGGATGGACACTTACGATAACTATACTGTACGTGATTGGTTACTTACCTTTCAAGAGGCGCTTTAAAGCCCTCGTGTATATGTATATAAGGTTAACCAAGCTGCGCCATAGTTCGCAGCTTGGTCTTCTTCAATCTACTCTGCCTTTACTCGTCCTATCCTCCCTTCTTAGGATAAATCTTGCGCTCCTCTTAGTAGGAGTCTGCGTCACAGTTGTCATCCTTGAGTCAGTATTGTCCCGTGAATAGGGCTTGCTGTTATACTCTCACGATCACGTGCCACAAGGGCCGTCATATCGCTAAGTCGTTCTTGGTAGTATCGCCTATCCTCCCGCTCAAGTTGAGCCACGTGCCAGTAGACACGTAACATTAAGACCAAGCTGCTCCCATCGTGGCGACCGAAACTACCGCAGATAGTTGGGTATTTGCGCAATACTCCATCGAACGAAGAGGAGATCGAAACGTTCCCGTCTGTTATCTTGGAAACGCGTGGTGGGGAACAGTAAACAACGTTACCGGATATTGGGTGGACATACCCACGAGACCATCAAGAGTTTACCCAGTTGAGTTCAATTTCGAACACACATGCTGGACAGAAATTGCTTGGAGCCCTCGCAGAGAATGGTGGGACGTACTTTGACCCATAGGAGAAGAATATGGTTGCAACATCCTACGAAGTGAAGTAGTGCATAGGGACCAGTGGGGACCAATCGATGGTGCAGAAGACGACAGTGCACCAGCGCCATCTGAAGGTAGCACCGAACCAACTATGACAGAAGACGAAGCAGGAGATCGTCCAGACACAGAGGAAGAACAACAGTGTCGACAATTTGATGAGATACGTATCAATTCTCTGGCTGCCCAAGCAGAACAGATCAATATCAGATCACCCACAGCTATGGCTACAGAAACACACACATACACTGAGGAAGAAAACAGGCTCACCGATGCACTGGCTGAGCGAAGAATGCAGAACGAATGAGAAGAAGAAAGGGTGCCAACACCACTGCAACCAGAAGAACAAGTCATCGACCCAAACACAGGTCACCACTTGACCCTTGACAAACTTGCGAACCAACGAATGTACAGGCCCGACCAACCCGATCCACCCTCCGACAGAGAACGAAGCCGGGTGTGGAGCTACCTGGCAAGGCAACGCGTGGAAGGTGAAGGGATACCCACCAACATCCCACGAGGGGGCGGACCTCCTGGACGTTACCCCGGAGGAATACCACCACGACAACCACCGGCAGGAGGACCACCACCACCAGGTGGTGGCGGAGGTGGCGGAGGTGGTGGTGGAGGACCACCAGGAACGGACCCTAACGGAAGAGGGGATTATAACAAACTACAAGGGCAGCCACCTCCCATATTTCGCGGTGACAGAAAGGCTACTGAAACATTCCTCACCAAGTGGGAATTGTACAGAGGCATGAACCGCCACATGCAAATGATGCAAGAAGCCTACTTGCGCACCATCCTCTTCCTCACCTTTCTGGAAGGGGACGATCTGAACAAATGGATCACCACTCACACCAGGTGGCTGACACTACAAATTGGGAACAGAATACCAGAAAATGACGAGCGGATATGGGAAGCTGTATACCGCAGTTTCCAGAGGAGATTCACAAACACGATGGAGCAAGAGCAGGCACGGACGGCGCTGCAAGACGGAATACAAATGGAAGGAGGGGACATTGACAAGTACGTGTCCAAGTTCGAAGAATTAGTATGACGTGCTGGCTATCAAGCAGATTCACCAATGGTGATCAACGTATTCACCAAAGGACTCCTGCGCAAACTATACGAGCAATGTTATATGCTCAACAACCCGCAAAGCTATGAAGGATGGAAAGCGGCTCTTCTCAAGAGACAAGAACAATATATCCACCTTCAAAATCACTTTAACGAAGGAAAGAGGAACTTGGAGAAGTACCGAAGTCGTCCCGGAAATCGAGGGGGGTATTTTCCACCTCCACACCTCACACACCCCGATGTGATGGATACGTCCGCACGAGCCAGAGCAAGAGGAGGAGAAGTGGACAACAGCACAGCAGTGGTCGCAGGCTCCGAAGATATGAGTCCCAACGACCCAAATTTCCGGCCATACACTCAAGGATCAAGAGGGCAATACGTACCAAGGGGAGGGTATGTCCAGCGACAAGGGGGGCAACCCCGCGATACCAGGGGAGTACAATGTTATAATTGTCAGCGATACGGGCATTTCAGTCGTGATTGTACACAGCCCCGAAAGGCACGACAAAACCAACCATCGCCAATTCAAGTTCGCACCACCGCCACCCTAACACCACAACAAGAAGCGGCGCAGGTACTTCAAACGATCGCTAACAAGAGCGATGAAACCCAGGAACTAGTGATGAAAGGAATATGGGAGAAAGAGGATTTTCCAAATGCCTGAACCCAGTGGCCTGGGTGAGGGCAGTACATTCTCGTGATGTTGTAATAGTAACTACGCGGTTCCGATCTATGCACATTCCAGTTTCGACACGCACACATCACGCAATGGCCGACATACAAGCTCTAGTGGACAGCAGAGCCACAGACTGCTTTATGAACTACAAATTTGCAAAACGGATGGGGTTGGGACTGGTTCCCCTAGAAAGACCACGGAAGATATGGAACATTGATAACACCGAAAACAAAGGGGGGTCCATCACTCATTATGTGGATCTCAACGTACGCACTAAAGGAATCCACAAGGAAATGAGGTTCCTTATCACTGATATCGGAAATGAAGACATCGTCCTAGGATATCCATGGTTGGCCACGTTCGAACCACGATTTACGTGGCAATATGCCACCATTTACGAGGACATGCTACCCGTGGTAATCTGGTCCATAAACCCGCAAATAATGCGTCAACAAATTATTGGCGCCACCACAGTAGAACCACTACCTGCACAGGAAAAGGACGCGATTGTTCAAAGACTCGAAGAGCAATGCACCGTTCGTACAACAGCAATGGAACTTGCCATCAACGCGAAGCAATATACAAAAGCTGCAACCTTACCACCACAATACATGCAATTTGCAGCACTCTTCAGTGAGGAAGAGTCACGTCAATTTCCCCCTAAACGGGTGTGGGACCATGCCATTGACCTGAAGCCAAACGCACCAGCGGCACTGGACTGCAAGGTATACCCCCTCACACGACAGGAAGATGAAGCACTCCAGGCATTCATCACGGACGAACTAAAGAAAGGGTATATACGGCCCTCCAAGTCACCCTACGCATCTCCGTTCTTCTTCGTCAAGAAAAAGGACGGCAAACTTTGACCCGTACAAGACTACCAAAAGCTGAACGACGTAACGGTGTGGAATCAGTACCCCCTTCCACTCATCACTGATCTTATCATGGACCTGAGCAACGCGGACATCTACACAAAGGTTGACATCCGCTGGGGTTACAACAATGTCCGCATCAAAGAAGGCAATGAAGAAAAGGCAGCTTTCAAAACACGCTATGGACTCTTCGAACCCACGGTCATGTACTTTGGACTCACTAACTCCCCGGCCACATTTCAGACTATGATGAACTTCATATACTGTGACACTATCCTTAAACACGAAACATGGGGCACCACGATCCGCGTCTATATGGATGACATCAGCATCACATCTCGTTCCGGCCTTGATGGCCATGTTGCCGCAGTCCACGATGTCTTGCAAGTCGCCAAGGACCATGACCTCTATTTCAAACTCGAGAAATGCCTCTTCCATGCACCCGTGATGGATTACCTGGGGGTAATCCTTGAGAAGGGGGTAACACGTATGGACCCTGCAAAAATCGCGGGTATCCGTGATTGGCCCACCCCTAAAACCGTTAAGGATGTCCGCTCTTTTCTCGGTTTTTGCAATTTTTACCATGCTTTTATCAAAGGCTTCGCACACCATGCACAACCCTTGAATACACTTACAAGAAAAGGGGAGACGTGGACGTGGGGGCAAGACCAGCAAGTAGTGTTTGACACGCTCAAAGCACGAGTAACGCAAGAACCCATATTGGCACATCCGATACTAACAGACCAGTTTGAACTCGAAGTAGATGCCTCAGGATACGCCATAGGAGGGGTCCTCCTACAACGAAAACAAGACAACAAAAAACATCCAATCGGTTATTTCTCAAAAACGCTCGACCCGGCGCAGCGCAACTACCACGTATACGATCTTGAACTGTTGGCAATAGTGGAAGCACTGAAACATTGGAAACCCCTGTTAGTGGGATCCCCACATGACATCATTGTTCACTCAGATCACGCAAACTTGCTATACTGGCGAAGCCCTCAAAACATTAACAGGCGGATAGCAAGGGAAGTAGTTGAACTATCCGAATACCCGATCAAAATAAAGCACATTGCAGGACGAGCAAACGGACGTGCTGACCACTGTCAAGACGCAGTGATTATGACACCGGGGACAACGACAATCAAAGCATGGTGGTACTCCCGGACCATATGTTCCTTCGAACCATGGGCGCAACCGCTGTTGGAGCTACGGAGACGACCGAACAAGCAAAGATGAGGCACAAATACAACACTGGATCAATGCACACAGGTTAATGAAGATCAAGGGGTATGGTACAAAAGAAGGTTGACGCGTCGTTACTGGGGGAGTATCCGAAAAACATGCAATTATCGATGCTCACCACTCTCCCCCAGTGTATGGACACCAGGTATGAAAAAAACTGGCATGCTCGTGGCTCGACAATACTTCTGGCCAGGAATGACCAAAGACGTGGTGGAATATGTAAAGGGATGCACAGAATGCCAAAAAACAAGGTCAACACGCGACCCATTCGCGCTCCTCTCTCCCCTATTTTCCCGAAGAAAGACACAAAACCCTTTGAAACAGTGGCCATGGACTTTATCGTTAAGTTGCATCATCTGGAGGATACGACTCGATACTCACAGTCACTGACCACGACTGTACCAAAGCGGTGGTATTTATACCGTGTACCAAGGACATCACCGCAGAGGAGACTGCTCAACTATATGCCAAGAATGTATTCGCACGATATGGATCCCAGCAAAGATCATATCAGACTGCAACCCACGATTTGCTCGAGATTTGCGAGGGAGCTGTGTAGGCAGCTAGGAATTGAACAGAATATTTCATCAGCATACCACCCCCAAACGGACGGACAAATCAGAGAGGACAAATCAGTGGCTGGAACAATACCTGCGGTTCCAGGTCGACTATCATCAAAAGGATTGGCCCACTATCTGCCACTAGCGGAATTCGCGAATAACTCGTGGCCCCATGAGATAACAAGGAAGTCCCCTTTCGAACTTCTCATGGGATATCATCCTCGCTGATTGGATGGATAAGCCATTCCTATACCCCAGATAAGACACGTATGGAACAGCTAAAAGAAGCGTGCCAAGAAGCACAGTCACTGATAATGAAGGCCCAAACCTTGTGGGTCAAGCACAAAGATATGCCCAAATTCAAAATCAGTGACCAAGTATGGCTAGATGGGCGCAATCTCAGGACCAGCCAGCC